>PVJS01031638.1:0-23272 GCA_004027185.1 Glis glis | reverse complement strand
GGGCCTTACACATATTGGGCAGGTGCTCTACCACTGAGCTATACCCCCCACATCTGTTCTATTTTTAAAGATGGAAACGGCCCCCAGCAGCCACCCATAAGCTGGGATGTATGCGAATTGTTAGTTACTTAGCATCAGCGTACCTTGTGCCATTATTTCTAGTTCTGAAAAGGAGCTTAGAGAAATCACTGTTCATTTTAGAAGGCTTTAGAGCAGTCTCTTTTAGGTGTCTTAAGTCATTGAACCAGTCTGTTCTGTTTCCTACTATGTAAAATGAGGGTAGAAATCCTGCCTGCCCCACAGGATGAGTGTGGGGAGGAAGTACGTGTGTGCACGTACATAAGTGTAAAGAGTCCAGCTACAGATCTCCTGAACTCCCACTGCAGTCGCTTCCAGACTGGGAACATGGGCAAAGCCGACTTGCCAACTGAAAGAATCATTTCAGTTTAGGTTGACCCTATGGCCTGTGGCTGATAGCCATCAGTGAAGGCGCTGCCTGTAACAACTGTGAAGTCCAAACCAGCTGCCAAGGGAACAGGTATCATTAGACAATTACCGGGAGATGTGGCAACACCACCAAATCCTAAATGCTAAACCATAGGTCTGGTCATAACTGTGGAAACAGAGTGAAATAGAATGGGGTCCCCAATTTGTTCTACACTGGTGTCACTCGAGCCCTGCAGTCACCTTAACACCTAACTAGCTCCCTGAGTCCAGCCCAGCTGAGCTCTGCCTCTCACCTGGACTTGCCTGGCTCAGCATGGGCTCCTGACCTCCAGCTGCGCTTCTGTGGGTCTTTGCATAGCTCCCGCCCTAGGACAGACCCACAGAGGACTTCCTGCTTCACCAGGGAGCCCATTTCTTGGGTGGTCGGTTGTAGTAGTTTGGAAATTCTCAAATGTGCCTCCTGGGATACCTGCCCCTTGTTTCCATGGTGCCTGCAGTGGACATTTAGGAAACACTTGGAAGACAAAGCTCTTTTCCCATATCTATGTTCATCATTCATATAGTAGGGACAGAGAGGAATAGGCAGCTTCCACTTTAATCAGCATCTTTATATAAGATTGATTTTATAGCAAAGTCAAATACCTATGAGCAGCCAGGCACGGTGGTGCATGCCTGTAATCCTAGTACTTGGGAGGCTAGTACTAGGATTAGTACTAGGATTAGGATTAAGACAGGAGGATCACAGATTCGAGGCTGCCTAAGCAAATTAGTGAGACCCCGTTTCTTTTGTTTTATTTTTGGCAGTACTGGGGATTAAAGGCAGGGGCATTCTACCTCTGAGCTACACCTCCAGCACTATTTTTTATTCTTTATTCTGAAATAGGGTCTCACTAAGTTGCAGAGGGCCTCACTAAGTAGCTGAGACTGGCCGCGAATCTGCGATCCTCCTGTCTCAGCCTCCCAAGTACTGGGATTACAAGAGTGCGCCACCATACCCGGCTGCGAGACCCTGTTTCAAAATAAAAAAATTAAAAGGGCTGGGGGTGTAGCTTGGAGGTAGAATGGCCCTTGGTTCAATCCCAGTACCAAAAAAAAAAAAGGTTTAAAAATGTCTATGAGTGTAGACATCCTTTGCTGGTGAGTAAATTTCAGAACCAGAGAAACAAAGAGAAATGTCTTCCTGATTGTTTGGGAATCTGAGTCTGGAAAGGAAAAGGAAAGAGAGAGCAGAGAGCTGAAAAGTATGTGGACCATGTGGTCATGGTCGTCCAGAAGTAGAGATTCATTTACTCACTCAACAAATACTCGCCCTCCCCCTTTTTGTAGTGCCAGGATGGAACCCAGGCCTCATGCATGCTAGGCAAGCACTGAGCTACATCCCCAGCCCTCATAAACACTTCTTGAGCGAGTGCTGGTGGTTGGGCACAGATCCAGGTGAGGGAAGACCGGTGGACAAGCAACAGTGATAAATTATGCTGGGTATGTAACAGGGGACAGGGACTCTAGGAACACAAGGTAAGGAACTTAGATGAGTATAGGGGAGAGAGAAGCCCACCCCCAAAGAAATGAAGTCTAGGAAGAAACTGGACGGCTGAGAAGGCATTAGAAAGCCTATTATTATTAATAATGTTATGCAGGGGGTGGGGATTAAAGTGGGATCATGATGTGGGCTGGGGCACAGAGTTGTAGGAGGTCTTGTTGCATCTGTATAACTTAAGACACTGGAAATTCCTATTATATAGTTTCTGCTGCAACTTTTTCAGCATAAAAATTTCTTGAGGCTTTCTGAAGTATCTACCCATACTACAGGACTCAATCTCACCCCGTGGAAATTTGTTTCTCAGGCTCCCTGTAAGCTAAGTAGGTGCTGTCGTGCATTCTCAATTTGCTTGCCATTAATTATATGGACTGGTTTCTCATTCCTGGTCTTACATCCTATTTAAAAACAACAACAACAATCTGGGTGTGGTGGCACATACTTGTAATCCCAGTACTTGGGAGGCTGAAATAGGAGGATCACAGGTTCATGGCCAGCCTCAGCAACGTAGTGAGGCTTTCTGCAACTTAGTGAGACCCTGTTTCCAAATTAAAAATAAAACAGGGCTGGGGGTGTAGCTCAGAGGTAGAATGCCCCTGGGCTCAATCCCCAGCACCCTAAAAAACACAACATCAGGGTTCTTGGCTCAAAAGGGCAATTCTAATTCATACATACTTTTGGAAAAAACAGAATGGATCCAACAGTCTTCAGTTACACATACCTGAAGTAAAATTAAAATGTGAAGTGTTTACTGGGGCCACATATCTAATGCTGAGGAATGAGAACAGAGAAGAGGTACTAGTGCAGAAATGAGAGTAGATGTGACCTGACCTGGTGTCATGTCAGAAACAGGAGCCAGAAAAAATCTCTTAGAAGGAAAAGAATAGAGGAATAATGAGGGAAACAAAAAGAAAACAGAAAATCAAGAAGAGAGGAGGGTGAGGAAGAAAAGAAGAGGAGAAGTAGAGGCTAGGGCTGGGCACTCGGGGGAGGTTTGAGAGCCGAGTTTTGCCTTTCCACCTTTACTTATCTGTGTCTCTGCTTGTCAGAATTTCCCCAAATTAGTTGAGGCCAGTGGGGCTACAGGGGTGGAGTGAAGCTCAGAGTTAACTGGAGTTCAAGCACCATTTAATGCCTGACTGTAATGGGCATTTAATAAACATCTGTTGAGTTATTTTTTAGTTATCCAAGCTGCCAGAGCTAGTTAATGGCAGTATTGGCTTTGGAGCCAGGCGCCCCAGTCCAGCACCTCTACTTAATAGCCCTGTGACTGTGGGCACTTGACTCTGCCTCTGTTTTCTCCTGATAAGATGAGTAACTACCTCATCGTTCTGGGGAAAAATAAATGAGACAGTATACTGAATGCCTTTAGCAGAGTCCCTGGCACATAATAAACTCTCAATAAATGTTAACTATTATCATCATTTTTATTATTATTACCAAAAACAATAATAATGTAATTATTGATGTAATAATGTTAGCATCAACTGGGCAGTGTAAACCAAAAAACAGAAAACAACCACTCACTGAATCCTCAAGTCACATCCATCCTGGTAATTAGTAAATATTGTAGTTGTGGAAATTATACAAATTAGGGGTGCTGGGAATTGAACCCAGAAGCATTTTACCTTCAAGCTACATTCTCAGCCCTTTTATTTGTTAATTTGAAAGAGGGTCTTGATAAGTTGCTGAGGCTGGTTTGGAACCTGCGATCCTCCTGTCTCAGCCTCCCAAGTACTGGGATTACAGGAGTGTACCAAATTACACAATTTAGTTAAGACAGGGGTTTGCAGACTATGTAGCAAAATCTTTCCTTCGAACAAACTCTATGCAGTCACCTGTTATTATACTAAGTGAGATTAGCCAGTCCCCAAAAATGAATAGATGTATGTTTTCTCTTATATGTGGAAGATAGATATTTGGAAATAAGGGTAACATCAGATAGAAGAGCAGAGACTCCAATGGAGTGATTGAGGGGGTTTAGGGTAGATGGTAGGGGGGGATGAAGACATAAAGAATGTAACAGTTGAAATAATGCTACGCATGTATACAAAATTACCAATTCCAATCTCAAAGACATGCACGGGAAAGGGGAGGGATAGGGACAGGACTCAGAGGGAAGTGCTTCAAGAGTTGTGTGCATGTATGTTTCTATCACTCTATACCCCAATATGATGTATTATTATAATGCACCAAATAAAAAATAAAATAGCTAAAATCGGATCTATCCAACCTCTCTACCCTGGGTCACCTTGAGCAGTCCCCAGACTCCAAGTGGAAGCCAGTGTCCAAGGGCCCTGTGATGGATGCACCCACATGGGCACAGGTGCAGTGAGTGAGGGGGTCTCAGGGCCATGCTGCACTGGGGGAGGTGGGATGTATGACCTTCACCCTTCCCAGGACTCCCGCCCCCGGAGCCTGCGCAGATCCGCCAGTGTGTACCTGGGGAAAAGTGGAGTAGGGAAGTTTGGCCACCATTAAAAATTCTCCTCCTTTCTGGACTTAAACTTGATTGCTGCAAGTTTTCTGTTACACCCACACAACTTTTTTAGAATCCTGTCTGTCCTTGGTGAAATCCTTAGGACATGAAACAGGAATGTCAGGAAAAATAGGCCAGACATGAAGCTAATCAGAAAAAGGTGAGGAGGAATATTACAGATGTTATTTATTACCTACAAGGGAAAAATCAAAATGCTCATAATTTTTATATATGCACTCTGCACGACATATTTCAAATCAATCTAAGTTTATGATTTTCAGTTTACCAAGTCAATTTCTTTGACACCTACTCACTCAGTCCATATTTGATATTTAAAAAACATCCTGGTGAAAAGAGCTTTGATGTGGTTTGCTCAGCCTAGACGGAGTTCAAATGTTAATCATCATTGAATTGCACATAATAAGTATTCAGAGAATGTGCCTGTTTTATAGGGAACTTTAACAGTTGGTTAATGTCTGATATTAGCCAGGAGTGTCAACTGAGCAATGTGAACCCTAAAACAGAAAACAGCCACTCAGTGAATCCTCAACTCATGACCATTCTGGTAAATTAAGACATATGTATCTGAAATGGACTGATGACACAGCTTCTTATGCTTTGGTTTAAGTTGAATTATGAATAAATAACATATTATTCATTCATCTATTAAATATCTATTTTGTTGATCAGAAATATATGTGGGTTTTTTTTTTGTACTGGGGATTGAATCCAGGGGCATTCTACCTCTGAGCTACACCCTCAGCCCTTTAAATTGTTTATTTTGAAACAGGGTCTTGCTAAGTTGCTGAGGCTGGCCTTGAACCTGTGATCCTCCTGTCTCAGTCTCTCAAGTACTGGGATTACAGGGGTGTACCACTGTGCCCTGCATGAATATATGTTAGATATTATCAGAGTCCAGCATGTAATAAAGAAATAATTTTGTTAAAACCTCATACATTCGCCGGGCGTGGTGGCGCACACTTGTAATCCCAGTACTTTGGGAGGCAGAGACCGGAGGATCCGGGTTCGTGGCCAGCCTCAGCTCTCTCGCTCTCTCTCTCTCCCTGTCTCTCTCTCTCTCTCTCTCCTTAGTGAGGCCCTCCGCAACTTCGTGAGACCCGGTTTCAAAATAAAGTATAAAAAATAGGGCCGGGGGTGTAGCGCGGAGGTAGAACGCCCCTGGGTTCAATCCCCGGTACCGCAAAAAAACAAAACAAAACAAAACAAAACAAAACCTCATACACTCTAAAATAGCAGAATAAACAGTTATTGCCTAAATGACTAAATGCACAGTGCTAGGAGATTTCAACTTCCCTGGGAGGACCCATGAATGTGACAGGTAAAAACAAAGCCCGAGCAGGGTGATCGAGCAGAGGGACTGCTTCTCCTGTTAGAATGCTCTTCTCCCTATGGAATCCCTTTCTTGTTCATCTCTAACCAAGAAGATGCAGGCAGAGCTCTCCACGGTGCCTGACACAGACAAGATGCTCCCTCAGGCTGAGCTGTTAGTTCCACCTGGCATTCTTTTCAGCCTCCTTTGCTTTTTCTTCTTTGTTCATCTCTTAACTGTTTTCATTCCCCAAGGTTTTCCTGGACATTCCCCTGGGCATTCTAGACTCCAACATCTTATCTCCTACCCAGATTCTGATTGTCAAATCCTCAGTGCCTCTAGCCCAGAAGAGCCCGCCTCGCCAGCGTCCAGCCTTCTTGCTTCATTCACACACTGTCCCCTTAATCGCACTCCAACCCTGCATTTGTAAGGAGGGAATGTGCCATTCATCTCTTTTTTTTCCTCTGGCCTTGGCCATGGAAACAGGTTCAACTTTCTTTAGCCTTCCTGTCCCACGACAATCAATGGTTTATGTACTTTCTCTGGCTCCCTCACTTTTCTTTTCTTTTCTTTTTTTTTTTTTTTTTGGTACTGGGGATTGAACCCAGGGCCATTCTACCTCTGAGCTACACTCCCCAGCCCTTTTTACCTTTTATTTCAAAACAGGGTCTCACTAAGTTGCTGAGGGCCTCGCTAAGTTACTGAGGCTGGCCTCGAACCTACAATCCTCCTGTCTCAGCCTCCCAAGGACTGGGATTACAGGTGTGCACAACCACGCTTGGTGCTCCCGCACCTTTATGCTGCCCTCATGAGCCACCCTGCTTTTATTCAGTTCTATGGCCAAGGTAAGAGGGCAAGGAGTCAGAGAAATACATCCTATATATCTGACAGCCCATAGGTAGCTTCCATAGGTGACTCCTCTCCGATGTCCCCTATGCATTACCAAGTCCTGGACTCCCAAACTGGATTTCTTCCTGCTATAGTTAAAGTGGTAGAAACATGTGGACTGGGACAAGAAAGGGGTAGAGGATGGAATGCTGAAGAGAACCAACACTGAAAGACAAAGAGGGGAAGGGTCCCCAAAAAGACTAAGAAGGAGAGTTAGACTAGAAGAGTATTGCAGAAGCCACATATTCCTTGGAGAATATAGTCTGCAGAAAGAAAGAGAAAGTCTGAGAAAGCACGAAATGAGGACACTGGGCTTGGCAAATAGGATGACCTGGAGATGCCGGTTGTACCGGGCCTTTACCATACAATGCCCATATAAACATGACCTTGGGTCCAGTGAGCGTCTAACAACAAAGACAGGACAGAGAGAAGGAAGAGTGTGTACTCTCTCTAATCATCCTCCAATTAAAGTGATAACAGATGGTCAGTCCTGGCCCAGTGATCATGTGCCAGCGTCCTCTCCATTCTGGTCCTGCTTCACAACCGGCTAATCTAATACAGGGTGATAGCTACCCATCAAATTCACATTTTTAGTCTGTCTCTCCCTAAATACACAGTTTTCAAGTAATTGGTAGAGTCCGTCAACAACTGGCTATAAATAGACACTGTGTGTATATATAAAAAAAAGGGTGATACTCATTGTGAAGTGAGACTACAATGCACCAATAAAAACATAAAAAAAATAAATAAAAAAAGGGAAACTAACCAAAAATATTCATTTACAGCCTGTGATTAAGATGATGAGCATGAAGCAGACAGAGTCGTTTGTTCTCTGGCTCGGGATGAAAGAAGACTCCCCTGCCCCCAACATGGCATTTAGTGAAATCCCAACCACAAAGCCTCGCGATCCAAAGCGCCTTGCTGAAGGCCGAGCTCTTCCTGCGCTGTACAGTTCATATTCCAGTGTGCGGGAAAGACATGTCTAGGCTCTGAGCATATTTTTGGATGAGGATGAAATAATACTAGCTTAATACTTAATTTGGAAAGTGGGCCTTGCCCGTGGTTCAGCCCATGATGGCTGTCAGGCTGCCTGGCTGCTCTGTGCAGCGCGGTGATGCCCTCCATCCGAGCCCAGGAGCCCATACTGGGGGATCAGCAGTGACAATTACAGCTGCAGAAAACTGAAGTTGGCCGGCATTCTTCCAAGGATAGCCCTTGGACAGTATTGCTGTCCACAGCTCCAAACCCCAGCATGTGCGTGCACCCTATAATCACTGCCGTGAGGCCACTAGATGCTGCGTGCCAAAGGTACAAAAGCAAACATTTGGGACAATTATTCCTAGTCTACCCTAGTTCTTGATACCCAGTTCAAACTAAGGATGCCTTACAATATGTTGAAAAGCTATCAAGGGAGCCAGGCATGGTGATACATGCCTGTAATCCCAGTACGTGGGCGGCTGAGACAGGAGGATCTCAGGTTCAAGACCAGCCTCCGCAACTTAGCAAGACCCTATTTCAAAATAAAAAATAAAATTGGACTGAAGGTGTAGCTGAGCGGTACAACACCCCTGGGTTCAAGTACCACCACCAAAAAAAGAAATGAAAGGTTATCAGGGTCCCACATGAACTGTGATTCAGAACACAACCTCTCTTCCTGAAGAAAACTGAAAGCATGTCTGAGATGGTATGTGAAGATGGTTTCTTTGCTCTGCTTGGATTAGAGAGAATCAAATATTAAGAAGTGCTACCAACACTTCAGATCACCTTTGATTCTTTTTTTCCCCTTTTGCTGTGCTAGGGATGGAAGCCAGGGCCTCTTTCACCACTGAGTTGAGCTACACTCCTAGCCTTTCAGATCACCTTAGAAAAGGTTCTATATTCCAGAGAGCACCTATCTTAAATGTCTGAATTTACAGGTGCTGATGTGAATTTTGTAGCTTGATGGTGGAGCCTTCCTGAAGGCTCCTTCCCCTACGACCCGAGTGGACTTTGACGGCGACGATCCCAGCCTGCTTCCTGAGCGATGCCAGCCTCCAGACCCCTCACTCACACAGGCATGAAAGGCCTCACACAGGGCAGAGTGTGAATGTGTGCTGGCCAGCCCAGTCTGAGGGACACTCTCTCTCTCTAACAGTTCACCAAAGCAGGTGGGGGGACTTAATAAAAGCCCTGCCCCCTGTTCTTCCTCTTAAACTAATGCTAGCCCATTCACATGCAGGGATAATGTGTTCAGAAAAATCCCCCTTCTGAACCTGCATATGGAAAACCAATTAAGATAGGGAGAAAAACAAGACAGAATTTTCCATCTGACTCAAATAAGAATGTTTAGAGTCAGGCCAATTTAGAAACAAAACAGAGGGGCCTACTGTCACACTGGAGGCTCATTTTGCTAGCAGATGGTACTCTACAGGGGTTCAGGTGACCAAGAGCCCACAGAGGCAGGCTAACTTCCAAAAATAGGGCCGGTTGGCCTGATGCGCTTCCCTGGTTGTAGAACAGATTGTCCCGTGAAAAATCTTGGGAGGGTGGATAATAAAACACCAGTCAGAGCGGGGAAGTGGTTCTGGAGTTGTAAGGCCCAGGAGAACAACTATAGTCTTCAGCAAGGAATTCTATGATTCAAAATGACCAGAGGAGAAGAGTTTGAGAATTCCCCCACAGATAAATATTTGAGGGGATGGAAATGCTAATTGCCCCAATTTGATCATTATACATTGTATGCATTTACTGACTTATAATAGTATACCTCACAAATATGTACAAATATTATATGCCAATTAAAAAATCTTGATAATGTGAAACATTTAAAAGACAGACCCCCACACAGGGTAACACTCCTATACCCTGCAACCTCTTTCTTGGGGAAGAAGACAGCTGTGAAGAGGAAACTGGGAATATGTGTAATTGAGCACTCCCTGAAACCCACTCTAGGTGGCTTCCTGAATTATCAAAAGAAGCAACGTAGGAAGCTGCTTACAGAGGCCAGAGGGTTATCTGCAGTCTCTGCTCTTCGCCTAACATTTCTTCCAAAGCCATTCCCCCTTGACTGGCCAAGGATTTTGGAAAGGATCACATATTAAAACAATAACAAATCAACAATAATTTTTTGAGCAGTATCTTTGTTCAAGGAACTGTGTAAGGTGTCACAGGAATTATAGAAAAGCCTTAATTCGTTCTTTTTTGAGGATGTGCCAGGTACTGTTTTAGATACTAGGAAAAGTATCTCTACTCAAGAAGCTTAGAAGGAATAGGAAGACCCAGTACTTTGGGAGGCGGAGACCGGAGGATCCGGGTTTGCGGCCAGCCTCAGCTCTCTCTCTCTCTGTCTCTCCCTGTCTCTCTCTCTCTCCTTAGTGAGGCCCTCCGCAACTTAGTGAGACCTGGTTTCAAAATAAAGTATAAAAAATAGGGCTGGGGGCGTAGCGCGGAGGTAGAATGCCCCTGCGTTCAATCCCCGGTACCGCAAAAAAAAAAAAAAAAAAAAAAGAAGGAATAGGAAGAATAAATGTCAATAAAAGGCAATGCATGATAAGTGCCACAGGAGTAGTGACATGTAACTTAAATAATGCAAACATTAATTAATTGAGCACCTAGTATGGGACTCAGTGTACAAAGGGCATTGGGGAGTAAGTGCAGAACTCCAGAGACAGAAAGATTATTTCTGGTTGGTGGGGAAAGGAAGGCTTCTAAGAGAAGGTAAGACTTGGAGTGAGGGCTTGCAGTGAAGACTCAGTAGGACTCAGAGGAAGATGGCTTAGGGATGGGCCATCCCAGGCTGAGGAGGATGGTATGAGGTGGGAATTCACCAAGTCTGGACTATGGAGGATAGCTGGGCACCCGAGCCTAGCCATCTGGACTATGGAGGGGGACAGGGTAAGAACAGTTTAGAAAGGATAGTTTGGGTCAGTTTCCCTAAACTACAGAAGTTATCACTTTTTTCAGCAATTAGAAGCCAGCAACATTTTTTGAGCAGGGATGAAAGGCACATTTTAGAAAGATTCATCTCTAAATTCACTGATTATTAAGTAAGCTTCTCAGATGACTTAATACTGAAAAACTGTTGCTCCCTATGCCAGCTAGGAATAATTGTCATTGGAAGGGATGTTTTACACTGTAGGCATGTAAATTAGCATCATAGCAGAAAGAAGCCTACCCAAGAGCCAAGTTTCGGTCTGGGTGTGGACAGGAACTGTAGATGGCCAAAGGAGTGGGAAAGATGACTATCGGTCTGGAGGAAGAAACAGTGAGAGGAGACATTGCTTTCAGGGAGGGCTGGGGGTGGGGTGGTGAATTTGGTTCAGGCAAAGTGCAAGCCACAAGGAATTGCATTGTGGGTTTAGACGTGATGATGGATTTGCTGAAGGTGCATCCTTAACACTGCACGCTAGGAACACGGCCTCAAGTGCAGCACGGCCCACTGCACCCACATCCTCTGCTCCTTCCTTCTGGGGATCCCACGCTGGCCATGTGTCTTGGCCTCCCTTGCAGTACCGTGTGTGCTAATTGAATGTGAGCGCAGTGGGAGTGCCACTGCCAGGCAGGCTTGGGCTCAGAAAACCTTGTGCAAACCCCTCCATGTAGACAAGAGGTGGCCTTAGCAGCTTATTAAATGGCAGAGCTACAAGATGGAAGGAGCTGTGGCCCACAAAACACTGCTTGGAAAAGTGAGCTCCTACTACTCAGGATGCCCATTTTGTACTGTCTGGGAATGAGAAATAAATGTCTATCCTGTCTGAACTGTTAACACAGCTTCGGTTTGTTCTGGAAGTGAGCATCATCTTAACTAACTCATTTTTGGGGTTGCATCTCCTACGAATGCCCTCATTTAGAATGTTCTAGACACATAAGTTTCTTTCAGTTCTTTGGGCATACTGAGCTCTGTTGGTCCAATCTGGCCTTTCTCCACTAAAGTTGTCTTTGTATTTGCCCTTCCCTGCACCTAGAGAACTTTCTACAACCCTTGGCCAGGTCTCAGGTCAAATAACATTTCCTCAGAGCACCCTTTTCAACATCCCAAATTAATCCAGGCCAACCCCTGTTAATCTTCCATAACACATATTACAACTTATAATTGTATATTTGTTTATTTAGTACATATCTCCCTCTAAAAGTATAAGGTCCTAACAGAGCACAAGTCGTGACTATTTTGTTCAGCAATGTACTGTACATTTGGCACCTCGCACTGTGTAGTGTTTAATAAATATTACTGAACAAAGGCATGTATTGAAGCTCCAATGTTACGACTGGATTTGAGAGTGGTCTAAACGGGACAGATGTCGAGTGGAGGCAGCCCAGCAGCAGACAGAGACACGACCTTGGGAAAGACACTCTTGGCTCTAGTGTACACCTCTCAATCTCACAGCCCCAAACAGTCAGTGGGGAAGAATAAGATCTACAGAAAAGAAACTAGAATATCCAAGGAGATAATTAGCATAGAATGAAGAACGTTCAAACTCTGGGAGGGGAGCTAGTCTGAGATCCCCTTTGTATAGAGGAGGACTAGGGAGAATGGATGGGTTCCTTCATGGGCTGGGTGGTGTCCAGCTCTGTATTAGGGCACACTAAGAAGGAATGAATTGTTCTGCTTGTACTGATAGCTGAGAGGGAACAGGGCCACTTTTTAAACTTGTAGCCAGGATCAACCTGTGATCCTCCTGCTAGATTCAAGGGTCACCTCAGGAAGTTCTGTGATGGACTTAAATGAACTGGTGTCTCCTAAGACCTTAACTCCAGGATCTTTTTTCCCACATGGAGTAGAGAGAAGGGGACTGTCTGTGAGCATGAAAGGGACATCCATGTCCTCATTTGGTTGTGCCTGTTCTCCTGGGAGCAGAACACTTATCTGGAAGCCATATGGATGCTTCCCTAGAGAAACCACCACGAGCAGGTGTCCTGGGACCTGCACAGAGCACTTCTTTGTCCCCTGTGGGACTCACATGCTCATGCCTAGGAGTTGGAGCTCCAGCTCCCAAGCAGACAATTCACCGTCACACACTTCCTTCTGCACTGGGTCTGACGCTTCTTGTATTAACACGATTAAATCAGCCTGTCAGTTCTCTGGTATCCTTTGAACCCTTGAAAGAAAGCCGGCAGCTCACTGGGGCTTTTCCAAGAGAAATGTTTGCTACTAAAACTGATTTCTACATACATCCCTGCCTCCCTTGGTCAGAAGATAATTACTGGATTGTTAAAGCTGCAGAAGGCCGGGCGTGGTGGCGCACGCTTGTAATCCCAGTACTTTGGGAGGCGGAGACCTGAGGATCCGGGTTCGCGGCCAGCCTCAGTGCGCATGCGCGCGCATGATCGATCGATGGATAGATCGATCGGTCTATCTCTGTTTCTCTCTCTCTCTCTCTCTCTCTCTACCTAGTGAGGCCCTCCACAACTTCGTGAGACCCGCCCGGTTTCAAAAATAAAGCATTAAAAAATAGGGCCGGGGGCGTGGCGCGGAGGTAGAACGCCCCTGCGTTCCATCCCAGGTACCGCAAAAAAAAAAAAAAAAGCTGCAGAAGCCAGGCCTGCCTGACAGAGCAAAGCCTGTGCTGCTTTAAGAGCGCCAAAGGGAACAGAACGAGCACCTGCGTTCGCACCACCCTGGGACGTCCCACCCACAAGCCTCCAAGAGTGAGGCCACCTGCATCCAAGTTCCCATGAAACAATGCTGGTCTCCTCAGCCGGAGGGCTAGGATTGGCCATCTGCTTCCCTGCTCATGGGTGCTTTCCTACTTTAGTACAAATCCCTTCCAGAGGTTCAAATGATGCAAGCCCTATAATGACTGGAATTCTTCCCCCATGGAATACAGGAATTTATTAATTATTCCAACAAATATTTGTTGAACAGCTATCCTGTACCTGGCTGGGATAGGAACTGGGTTCACTCCATTCAATGACTATTAAGCACCTACTATGTACTGTGGCCTGGGCTCCCTTGCTATCTCTGCAGGCTAGGAGCTCAAGGGCTAGTAAAGGGCCTGCTCAATGCTTCAGTGCCCTTGTTCTCCCTCACGAGGGCGCCTAAAAGAATTAGATAAGACCCTTGGCAGTCCTGGTGAATCAAAGGTACAGTATCAGCAGAGTGCCTCAATGGTCTAGGAGTCTTTGATGCTCTTTAGTTTCAATGAGCTCACATAAGACATATGCAGAGCCAGACTCTTGAAAAATAAATCAGAAATACCAGGGAAGAGATTATCTCTCAGGATTAGAAACTGCTCATTGCAGATGTAACCAAGATGTGAAGTTTAATAATATTTAAATTTTAAATGGTATTCATAGAATGGATTATTTTGTTATCTTTGAATTATGTAAATAAGGGTGATTGGTCTAAATCACCATTTCAGTAAATTAGGTTATTTTTAAAATAGTGTCACCAGCGGGTTTATCAGAGAAGTGATAAAGACCTACTTTAATACCAAAGGCTGCCATAAAATGTAAACAGTATTAATTAAGTTTATGTGACATGCTTATGTCACATAAACTTAGAAGAAAATGTCATTTAGAAGAAAATGTTTTGGGCAGTTATTTATTTTATTTATTTTTTGTGGTGCTGGAGATTGAACCCAGGGGCATTTTACCTTTGAGCCACACTTCCAGCCCTATTTTTTTTTTATTTGGAAACAGGGTCTCAATAAGTTGCTGAGAGCCTTGCTAAGTTGCTGAGGCTGGCTTTGAACCTGCAATCCTCCTGTCTCAGCCTCCCAAGTACTGGGATTACAAGCGTGTGCCACCACGCCCAGCTTGGAGCAATTATTTATAAGAAGCTAAGAGATAAAAGTTATATTAAATGGAATGTTCCATATAGGTACCTGAAAAATGAATTACAATCTTATAATTGTGAGGTTCTATTAGCCAAGATTTCTATGTAGGGGATAGTGGGACATTTCCTGTTGTTTTAGTAATGTGTGTATGTGTGTGTGTGTGTGTGTGTGTGTGTGTGTGTGTGTGTGTCTTTGTTGTATAAGGTAGAGACTTAGGATATTTGAAACTCTTCCTATACTCTGACCCTGAATTCCTTTCCTGATTAGGGAGTGACAAAAGCAATACATCTGGGGGCATTTAAAAAAAAGTGTTTCACTCCACCTCCGGGAGATAAAAAACAAAAAATCCAAACTAGTTCAAGTCCTCTTTCCTTGCCTTACCACTTATCCAAACCAACCCTAGCATTGAGGTTAGAGAACTTATTTGGTCAGTGTAATCAATCACATAAGTTTCTCTTAAGGAAAAGAGTAGAGAGGAAGTTAGAGAGGAGAGGACGGCTAGGAATGGCCTAATTTTCCTGTGACAGAGAAGAAATGGAAACCACTGAATTATTCTGACTTATCAAGCAGGGCACAAACAGCCACTAGGAGGAAAAGAGGAGCTCAGCAGGATCAGGAGAAATCTCTTGACATGGCAGATAATTAGTCCACTAACACTAACAGCCAAAGGCAGCAAGGGAAGCTGCAATTACCCGATGCTTTCAAAGAGTGGATCCTGGAGAGGAGACAACAATGGGTGGTTCCCTCTCTGAACTGGCCCTTCCCTCTCCTGGGCAGTGGCCTGTCTGCCTGGACCTCCCAGTCACAGCACGTCTCCTGTAAAACTGAGGCCTCTTGAGGGTAGCAGCTACGCCTTCAAGCTTTTTTTATATTACGGAGTACTTAGTTCAGAAAGAGCCGGTGAATATTTGCCAACCAGAGACCATTGGAGTCTTGGGATCAGTTTCCAGGGTTTTGTGAGAACGGCACACAGAGAGTGTTTCTTAGAAGCAGGAAGTTCCTCACAGGTTTACTCAAAGGAATTCATGCTGGAGAGAGAGCCAATGGTGTAATGTTATAGATAACATCTCAAAGGGGCTGTTGAAAACACTATAGCCTTTTCCCAATAATTGCTGAGTCACATAACAAGCAACAGGCTTAATCCTATAATCACATCAGGTTTATCTAATACTGAGTTACTTTCTGCATTTACCACCTATCTGTGGTGAGAAGCAGATGGAACAGTGACACGTCACAGCAGCAGAAAGTCATGAGGCACACAGGCAGCTAATATCACATCGTCAGAACCAACAGCTTAGTCAGTGCCTTTACACAGGTATGTGATGAAGAATTAATGAAATTAGAACAAAAGAAGGTTGGTTGATAGGAAGAAATTTTTGCGGTATTGGAGATTGAACCCAGGGACACTCTACCTCTGAGCTACACTCCCAGACCTATTTTATTTTTCATTTTGAAACAGGGTCTCACTATGTTGCTGAGGCTGTCCTCGAACCTATGATCCTCCTGTCTCAGCCGCTCAAGTACTGAGATTATAGGCATGTGCCACTATGCCCAGCTCACTATTCATTACTTTTCTTTCTAAGTGTTTTCCTTCCATCCATTTTCTACCTCTTAAGGAAGGACATGATGCAAATTCTTCTTTGCTGTTCCCCATGACAGTAAGAACTATTTCTGACAAAGCAAAACTCACTCTTCTTAGCACCTGATTTTTCTAGTTCTCTCTGACCTTGACTAGGAACACATTCGTGGTCAATACGCCTTTGTCTTCTGATAAGAAAAGTAGCTAGGTGAGTTGGAATGTCCAATGGAAGCAAACTTAATTTTGTGTGTGTGTGTGTGTGTGGGGTCCTGGGGATAGAACCCAGGGTTACACACATGCTAGGCAAATGCTCTACAATTGAGCTATACCCCAGCTGAAACATAAAATGCTGGATTGTCATTGCGCACCCACATGATTCTGCAGGCTCTGGTTATACGCTCAGGCCCACACATGATGCCCGTGTGGTGGTCACCATGCTGACCCCTGGGCAAGGGGTGCCTGCAGGGAACAGTTCTTCAGTGCTGTGGAAAGGCAACACTGAGGAAAGCGTGATGACTCTGGACTCTGGCCATGCAGGAGCCGGAATCCCAGTCCTGCCACTTTCTATTGTGTAGCCTGGGGGCAAGTTACTTAGCTTTTTAACACTGACTTCACTTCTCTGTAGCATGGGAAAGATACTAACACCCACCTTCCATGGGGTTTCTGTGAGGATTAAACAGGCTAACGAATGTGAAGGACTGAGCCAGCAGCTGGCACAAAGTAGAGAGGAAACATGGCGGTCTTTATTGTCATTGTTATGAGAGCTATTCTGGATTCTCCTTCTCTCTACCACCCTATTGTGTAATTTAGGAACACGAGCAGATGACAACAAAACAAAATTAACTGGTACTCAGAGGAAATAGCAATCACGGAGGCAGCGTCCCCTGGTAGGCATAGCAATTTTATATCTGAAGAATGTCATGAGGCTGTTAATAAGCAAAGATCTTTACAGACCATCTGCATCCAACACATAATATCAAACACCATTAGAAAAACAGCAATACCTTTCAGACTAATGGCTGATGCTGGTTGAGACGGCTCCCTTCAGAAGCTCCCAGGAAAACACACGTGATTTCTGGGTTGGCCCTCCTTCTCTGGATATGGTACAGTACTGACAGGTTCAGTCTCTTTTATTCATGCAACTAGATTTTTAAGAATTTGCAGTTACATCCCACTGAGGCCTCATATTAAGTTCTCAGCTGGTCATCCTCCAACCTCCTCTTTGCCGATGGCCCCAAGCATAACATTGTACCTTCACCCAGGTGCGGTCCAACCTGTTAGATTTGCCTCATTCTTCTTAACTGCAGCCTCTCCTCGATCCTGATTTAGTTTTCTCTATATTCACCATCACCTACAGCCTGTGGCATCTGGTATGTAACATAACTGACTCTAGTAGCTTCCTCCAACTCACACCTCTAGAAAGTGGCACACGAATAGGAAGCTAAGATGGCTCACTCAAATGGGTAGACGCCCCCAAAACTCTCCCATCTAAGACTTACCAGCTGGCACTCTGTTGCCAAGCCTCTTCTTCCACTCCCTGTCACCCCCACTATCCAGCCCTACTCTGCTCTCTCACATTCATGCCTGTGGTCTTCAGGGGCAGGAAGCTGGACCGTGAAGGTGAGAAGTGGCCGAGGACCATAGCTGGAGCACAAAGCTTTCCGTGTTGGGGTGTGGAGGTGGAGAGCATGTTTTGGAATTGTGAGGGTGGTAGAAAGAAGGCCAATAAAAAAACCCACTCTGGAAAACATTAAGCTAATGGATTTGAGAGCTTCCAGTCTGGAGGGAGACCAAACAGAAACATTTGAGAGATTAAATAATTCAGCACCCATCCTGCCCTCCACACTATGGTTGTAACTGGCTGGTGGTCCCTAGGCTCTATCAGTAAAGCCCATCTTCATCATTTGGCTTCCAAATGGTACCAGCTCTATAAAAGCCATGCATTCATACCTCCCGGCATAGAGGAGCGCTCCCATTAAAGCATTTCCCTTACTTCTGGAGCAAAGGGCTCTTCAGAAAGCCAAGTGCTTTGGAAGGCCGCAGGGATCAGTCTCAGTCCCAGCCTGCAGGACAGCTCAGCACTCCTGCCTTAGCGGGTGCCTCCGTCCTGTTAGCGCTGTTGCTGGAGGGAACCAGGATGGCCCCTGGGTCTTTGGCTCATACCAAAGACGTCCTGGCTGACCTTCTGCTAGATGTGGGTTGGGTGGGACAGCACTGAGGAAGTCACCAATAAATGTTAGCTATTCCATATGCTCTGCTTTTACTTTCCCAACTAGTCAGAGCTAAAATATTCAGTAGTGCTAAAGGTTTCCATCTTGGGTAACTGATTTGTAAAACAGACTGTTCCACACACTGTTGGGAAGGGTACCAAGATGAACGGATAGAGGCCCCTGTCTTTGAGAGATTCACACTCTAACAAAGAATGTGCATGAATGAATGATCCTATCCTAATGGGCATCGGGTGAATAGAAAATCTGAAGGGACGTGTGATTAGTACTTGTGTTGCTGGTGGTTAGAAAGGCCTTACAAGGAAGGTTGCATGTGACCTGGACCTCCAAGGGCAAGCCAGGTTTTACCAGGTAAAGATGGCAAGAAAGGGAAGTTGAGGCAAAAGGAGTAGCACAAGCTGGAGACAGGGAGCAAGGGACTTACAGGGATAGGAGGACCTGCCACTGCTGAGTGGAGAGCCAGCAGGAGAGGGGCAGAAGGGGCTGGACCACTTGGCCAGGTCCACCTGGGCAGGAGCCCTGCAGTATGGCCTGACGTCCAGCTTTGTTCTGAAGCAGGCACCAAGGACTTCCCAGGACTCTGAGCAGACAAGTGAGTCTCATGGAGATGATGTCAGGCCTAACTCTGGCTGGCAGAGGTAACAGTCTTTTCGACACATATCATGGGTGGCTCTCTTGGATATCTACGCCAAGGACCAGGCCCACAGTAGAACTTGGAAGAGTGAAGGAGGACATGGAGGCAGATTATTCTGGAGTGTGTTCAGGGAGGAGGGTGGGGCTGTCAGGTCTGGGTTGGCTCTTGAGTTGGCAGTGCTGGAGCTGGAGCTGGGAGAGCCATCCTGCAGCCAGGCTAAGGCCTGCCAGAGCCCGGGGCCAGGCCTGACATCAGGCTGGAGTGAGTCTGCAGCTGTCTGGTAGGAGGCATCTGGTCCCACTTGCTGCCAGTCACTCTTTACCTCAGGCTCCTGCTCTGATAACCCTGTCCTGGCTACCTTTCCAACACACCTGAGGCCTGCCTTGCTCTCCCCACAGCAGGCCTGCAGGCCTGGCCTGGACCTCAGCCTGTGGATACACTTTTTCTGGCCACAGAGAGGACTCAGCAGCAGCTGATGTCGGGCAGAAGGTGTAGACTGTAAGCAGGACCCACCTCTGGCCTTCTCTGTCATATCTTGGTCTGGTGGCCCAGAGTGGTGAGCATCCCAATGGACCCTTGACCTGGTAGAGAGTGATCCTTTGCTGTCCCAGGAGAAAAGGTTCCGCTGCACGGCTCATCCTCAGCACACTTTGCTCTTTTGGCCTCTATTCACTCTCTGTCACCTGCATGCCTCACCTCCGCCCCCCTCAAAGCTCCCTGCCAGGTAGAATGTCAATGCACTTTTCTTCAAGTACTCAGAGTAGAACCGTCATTTCTCTTTTGGGGACAAACACAGATGGAGCATGCTGTGCAGGGAGTCAGGGGATGGGAGGAAGTAAGGGTAGGAGTGATTAAGTTTCTATCCAACACTGGCTTTCTGATCCTGTGAATCTCTAGTACCATTGATCCAAGTGCTCCAGAGAGAACTAAGCTGGGAGAAGACAAGTAGAAGCATAGCGAGGACTCTGTGCATTGAGTGGAAAATACAGTTGGTGCCTGCGAGTTATTTGTTTCTCATTTGCTTTGGAAAGAGATCGTCTAGAGAATTTGGAAACCTACATTCCATTTCAGAAAGCAGACCAGACTTCTGCTGACAGTCAGTTTGGCAGGGGGTAGGTTTTGTCTGTTTTTTTGCCATTATGAGCTCATTTTCTGGGGAACACAGTACACAGTTCTAATTCTAGATGCCAATATAGCTGCACCTTCAGCCACAAAACTTCAATTAGCACTGAATGGCTTTCAAGTTTTAATTTAGGGTGCATTTTAAGGAAATGCAAGGCCTTCCTTCTGCAAATGGGGACACCAGGGACTATGCTAGTTAAACATCTTTGACTAGGATCTGCAGTCAGCCTTCCTATGCTTCGGGAGTTCAGGAACTTTCAACCACAGAGTCCTGTGTTCAGTTGTATAGGAAAATGGCTGTGGTTGGATTCCTCCCAAGCTCTCAAAGGCTTTGAATCTTTGACCTAGTGCTGTTAACATAGTTAAACTTTTTCCTACATGGAAGGTTTTACCCAATATAACAAGTTAGCAATACAAGAAAAGTTAGGTAAAGTTTCCTACAGAAAATTCAGGTCCTAAAGTATTGGGTTCAATTTTAAAAATTGGAAAAATGTCTGGAGCTGTAGATGTGGCAAGTTGAGGACACTCTGCTTTGGGGGCAGCAAGAGTGCCAGGGCAGAAGCATGAGTCTGACACCACACACTGCCATCCTATTGTAATTTTAGGCTTCATCTTTTCAACTAGATTGCATAGATTTTGAGGTTAGAATCCATACATTATCCTTGCCTTTCCACATTTCCTAGCAGGGGGAAACAATGGGTCCTCAGTCGTATTTGATTACATAATTGAAGGCCTATATCAATAGGAAGGGCTTTCCTGGGGAAGAGTTACTTAGGTCAGCGGGATTCTGTTCTGGGCAGTGAAACTGTTTCCCTCATTCTCTCCCTAAGAACCTAAATTCTGAGCTGGGCCTGGTGGCACATGCCTGTAATCCCAGTACTTGGAAGGCTGCGACAGGAGGATTGCAGGTCCAAGGCCAACCTCAGCAACTTAGCGAGACTCTGTTTCAAAATAAAAAAATTAAATGGACTGGGGGTGTAGCTTGGAGGTAGAATGCCCTTGGGTTCAACACCCAGTACCAAAACCAAACCAAAAACAACTAAATTCCATCAAGGGGATACACTGAACTAGGAATATAAACTAAATTTTATATTAGTTTATATTCACTAGTTTATATTCACTAAAATTCATCATAATAGGACACTAAACAGTTAATTCAGAGCTGATGATATAAGACTTCTGAGACAAGGGTATGAAGAATATACACAATGGATTTATAACACAAGATTCTTTAAAAAAAAGGACAAAAGTAGTGACTGGGGACGTTTCAGATGAAGAAATAACTGTGTTAACCTCACTGCTGTTAAACATTTGCATCTGTGAATTGCAGAGGCTCAATGTAAAGCAGATTGCCTAGATCCATTGAAAGCCAGTCTGGCATGAGAAAGTTCTCTTGCCTAAAGTAAAACAGATGTGTGAGAGGGACAAGCAAATTCTCTTATGGGTGTATCAACATTCAGAATTACATAGTTATCTTAGGAACTATTGTGTGAAGCAATGAATATAGAATCCTAACCATGCTTTGTCCCTAAAAATTCAATTTAAAAAGCAGAAACTTAATATCTCAAAGATGCTAATTATTAATACAGATGAGAAACTTAACAGTGTATTCACATTTCATCCATCCATATATATATATATATATATATATATATATATATTTTTTTTTTTTTTTAACTGGAAGGATATTGGCCAACTAAAGTAACCCTACACCGGAGGTTTAACTATTCAGAATTTTTGGCCAAGTGCTGCCTGAAAGATGTGAATTGAGATTTACTTGAGTGTTTAAGCGATTATAAAAAGTGCCACATCCCCTATGTGCCGCCAAGCAGACAAGGGTACAGCAGGTCATCTGCATAGGTGTCCATCCACATACGGGATCCACGGGCATGTCTATTTGGAAATAGGAAAGTGTACCCAGGCTGCTCCACTTGCAGTGTGGGTCAGAACCTACAGAGCAGCAGCAGGTCGAGGTTCTGGGAAGGGCACGAGAGAAACAGAACAGGTGCTGAGTGGGGAGCAAAGCACTGTGTCCTAGAGGGCAGAGCCTCCTGGCCTGGGAGAAGAGTATTCACAGTGGGGAGGAGGGGAGAAAGTGGATGGACTCCTCAACCAGCAACCATCTGAAGCCAAGCAGGGAAAGATGTTCAAGGTAACTTCAAGCTTGATCAATATATAAAATGCGTATATGTAATAGAGTGTAAATAGCTACACAACAGCCAACATCAATTCATTAAAAATGAATGCTAAGATGACTAAAATCACCCCATATGTTTATATGGTCACATCACAGAAACAAAGCCACAGGAACATTCTGTTCAAACACACACACACACACACATACACACACACACACACACACACATTTAGATGTAGGATTACATGCAGCTGAGAGGGCTTGGAATTGTCCTGGATGCACATGAGCTAATAATAATTAATTATGATAAAAAGTTTACAAATTATGAGTGTACATGGATGAAATAAGTACACATATTTTCATTAATAGTTTTTCTACTCTTGTAGTTACACAAATTAAACATTAGGTATCTGAAGCCATGCAACATTTATCACTTACAAACCTGTAAGAGTGCCAGGGCAGTGGCACAGGCACATCCCAGCTACTTGAGAGGCTGAGGGAAGAGGATTGCAAGTTCAAGGCCAGCCTCTCAAGTAGCTGAGGGAAGTCCCTGTCTCAGGATAAAATTTTTAAAAGGGCAGGGGATGTAGCTCAAGTAGATGTACTCAGGTAGAGTGCTTGCCTAGCATGTGTGAGGCCCTGGGTACAAGTCCCAGTATTGCAAATCAAAAACAAAAACAAACAAATAAAACCCACAGCAGTGTTAGACTAAATAATAGACTCATGCAGTACTATACAAATCTCCACTTTTCTCATTTTACATGTACTATGAGCATCACAAGAAAGGGTTCTCTTCATTTTCTTCTGATTTTACTAAATATAAAAATATTTGCTATAGTGTGTTTCCCTCCACTCCCCGCCCAACTCCCTCAGTTAGGTCACCTTCTTTGTCCATCTAAAGATTTCTTCTTCTTCCCTTCTAAGTCCCTTCTACGTCCCTATAGCACATGATGTACATACACAAACCTATAAGACTCAATCACTATCTGGAGCACGAAAGGGAGGGAAGGGGGAGGGAATAGGGTGGGATTGGAGGGAGGGCTAAATGTGCAATGTGTGCATGTATGATGTTCATACCCTGACATATATCAAAATGTATAATTACAATTTACAATGCACCAATAAATGAACATAAAA
>PVJS01031637.1:0-23270 GCA_004027185.1 Glis glis | reverse complement strand
ATGATCAAGACCTCAAAATAGCCCTATTTGTCCCCTCCTCCAGAAGGTTCTTTTTTCTCCACTTGATGGCAGCATTGCTGAAGTTAGTAACAAGAAGTTACACTAGAGGGCTCCCCTGTATTTCCCAAATGAAGTCTAGGAAATGTCCTTCACCAACCCAAAAACACTGGAGAAAAGACAGCCTTTTCAACAAATGGTGCTGGGAACACTGGATATCCATATGTAGAAGAATGAAATTAGATCCCAAATCTCTCACCCTGCACAAAAGTCAACTCAAGATGAATTAAAGACCTGGAAATCAGACCAGAAACTTTGCGGTTACTAGAATGCATAGGACCAACTCTCCAACATATAGGCACTGATACATACTTCCTCAATTAGACCCTCAAAGTTCAAGAATCAATAAATGGGATGGCATCGAATTAAAAAGCTTCTGAGCAGCAAAGGAAACAATCAAGAGTCTGAAGAAAGAGCCTACAGAATGGGAGAAAAATTTTGCCAGCTACTCCTCTGGTAGAGGACTAATATCTATAATATATAAAGAACTTAATAAAAAGTTAGGTGTGGTGGCGCACACCTGTAATCCCAGTACTCGGGAGGCTGAGACAGGAGGATCTCAGGTTTGCAGCTAGCCTTAGCAACTTAGGCCTTGCACAACTTAGTGAGACCCTGTTTCAAAATAAAAAATAATATAGGGCTGGGAGTGTATCTCAGAGGTAGAACACCCCTGGGTTCAATCCCCAGTACCAAGCAAACAAACAAACACTAGACTCAGCAACTTAGTGGGGCCCTCTGCAACTTAGTGAGACCCTGTTTCCAAATAAAAAATAAAAATAGGGCTGGGGTTATAGCTTGAAGGTAGAATGCTCCTGGGTTCAATCCCCAGTAACACACACACACACACACACACACACACACACAAAATAACCTAATAAACTTAAGAGTGAAACAAATAACACAATCAAAATATAGGCAATTGAACTGAATAGACACTTCTCAAAAGAAGAAATACACATGGCTAATAAATGTATGAAATAATGTTCAATGTCATTAGCAATCAGGGAAATGTAAATCAAAACTACACTAAGATTCCATCCAACTCCAGTTACAATGGCAATCATCAAGAATACAAACAATAGTAAATGCTAGTGGGAATGTGGGGAAATAGAAGCTCTTACACACTGTTGGTCAGATTGCAAGTTAGTACAATTACTATGGAGATCAGTATGGAGGTCCCTCAAAAGACTAGGTATAGAACTACCCAGCTATACTACTCCTTGGGATCTTTTAAAAAAAAATTAAAGTAAAAATACTATAGTGATACATGCATATCCATGTTTATAGCAGCACAACTCACAATAGCCAAATAATGAAACCAACTTAGGTGTCCATCAGTAGATGAACAGACAACTAAAGTGTGGTCTATACACACAATGGAATTTGACTCAACCACAAAGAAGAACAAATTTATGTCGTTTTCAGGAAAATGGATGAAACTAGAGAATATTATGCTAAGTGAGATAAGCCAGTCTCAGAAAGTCAAGGGTCATATTTTTCTCTCATATGTGGAAGCTAGAGAGAAAATAGGAAAGAGAAGGGACTTTAGATAAATGAGAAGAGAGACCAATAGAATACTGAAAGGGGATTGGGGGAAGGGTAGGGAGGGACAAAAGGAGGATTGAAGAAGGAAATATTTCAAATAATGCAATGTCTGTATATGAAGGCATCACTACCAATCTCAAAAACATGTATGGAGAGGAGGAGGATGAGAGGAGTGAGATGAGGAAGGAAATACAGAAAATTCTGTGTGCATGTTTGTATCACTTTGAACCTCACTATGATGTATAATTACAATGCACTAATGAAAGTATAATAAATAAATAAATATAAGAAAATTAACTGACCATAAAGATAGTGGCTTATTTCTGGGCTCTTAATTCTACCCCTTTGATCTATGTAGCTAATCTTATGCCAGTACCACACTGTCTTGGCTATTATAGCTTTTCAGGAAGTTTTGAAATCACAAAATGAGTCCTCCAACCTTGTTCTTTTTCAGAGTTGCTTTGAATGGATAATGTTCCTAACATTTCTTTTTTTTTTTCTTTCTTTCTTTCTTTCTTTTGTTACTGGGGATTGAACCCAGGGGCATTCTATGTCTGAGCTATACCTCCAGTCATATTTTATTTTTTATTTTGAAATGCTGAGGCTGGCCTCAAACCTGTGATCCTCCTGTCTCAGCCTCCTAAGAACTGGGATTATAGGTGTGCACCACCATGCCTGGCTCCCTTACATTTCTTTAAAGTCCAAGTTCTATGAGGTAAACATTTAAGGCATATTTATGATGCACCTACAACTTACATATATATATCTATCATTTTATCATCTCAAAAACTCTATAAGGTAATATTATGATTTTATTAATTAAATAAACACATTTTAAGCATCTATTATTTGCCAGATACCATGGAAACAAAATACTGGGTATGCGAGAGGCAAGATGATCCCTGTTCTCACACACAAAGTTAGATAACTCTCCCCAGTAGCAAAGGTGGATTAGAATGCAATTCTGTTAACTCCAAGTCCTATAGTGTTTCCATTACAAGAAGAATGACAGGCTGATTCCTTTTGTACAGTTTTTAAATTTCTGCTACAGTTCTTTCAGACCTGGGCTAGGTGACTTGTTTCTGAGTGGGATGAGGGAAAGGAATTTTTTTTTTTTTTTGCAGTACGGGGGATTGAACCCAGGGGCGTTCTAACTCCGTGCTACACCCCTGGCCCTATTTTTTATACTTTATTTTGAAACCGGGTCTCACGAAGTTGCGGAGGGCCTCACTAAGTAGAGAGAGAGACAGATCATTCAATCATTTATCTTTTTAATTTATTCAGGGTCTATTTTTTTAATTTATTGAGTGCCAAGAATTGATGATATAACTGAGACTAGGCAATGTTATTGCTTTCATGAAGTTTGCTTTCTTGTATGAGAGACATATAATAAGGAATTTCAGCAATACTAAAATGATTACAGCAAATAATTGCAATTTGCGATAAAGAAAATGTGCCACAATTGAGAAGATCAGCAATAACTAGATAGGAGCTTCGCAGAAAGCCTCTTTGAAGAGTTGAGATTTTGTCAAGCCATGAAGAATAAGGGCAACTAGCCCTGTCAAGAGCACTCCAAGCAGAGAATCACAAAAAGCACATGAGCAAAGTCCCTGCAGCAGGAAGGACTAAGTGTGCCCTAGGAACTGGCAGAAAGCCAATGTGACTTGAGTGTACTGAGCAAGGAGGAGAGGTAAGCCGGCAGCGTCTTGCACACACCACAGGTTACTCAAGAGAGCTGATTTATCCAAAGTATGATGGAAAGCCATTTATAGACTGAAAACCAAAGAATATTTTGATTTGATCTACTTTTTTATGGTACTAGGGATCAAACTCAGGGGTGTTCTATCTCTGAACTACACCCCCGGTCCCATTATTTTTTATTTTGAAACAGACTCTCACTAAGTTGCAGAGGGCCTTGCTAAGTTGCTGAGGCTGGCCTTGAACCCACAACCCTCCTGTCTCAGCCTCCCAAGTACTAGGATTACTGATTTACATTTTAAAAGCTCACTCTGACTGTTATGTGTAGACTAGATTGGGTATAAGATAAACCAAGATAGAATGAGGATTCCAATTAGGAACCTACTGTAGCTATCAAAATGAAAGAGGAATGTCTTAGACTTGGATGGTATTTTCCAATTGTGGAGAAAAATGGAAAGAAATGAATAGACCATATAGATATTTTGGAAGTGAAATTAACAGGTTTACACTCAAGTTCCTGCCTTTAATGACTCATTGGATGCTGGCACCATTTGCTGGAATGAGAAAGAATGGGAGAGGACTAGAGAATATATAGGTTAAAAAATCATCAAGAATTCTATTTAAACTTGTCAAGTTTGAAGTGCCTGTGGATTGTCCAAATAAGTTTTGAGGATAAGGAGCAGGCTCTTCCAGAAAGGAAAGTCACTGAGGAAGAAGGGTGACTGTCAAGGGAAACCTGACTCCCTGAGTTGGACAGGTGTCAGATGGAGGCCATTTTTCTGAGGATCACAAAAGACAAGAACTTAGAACTAATTATGCTATTCCAGCTCATCTTCAAAAATGTTTACTGAGTGCCCACAAGGACTACTATAAGGCTTCTCTTAGACATTTGAAAAAGGCATGAGCATGCTGGGGATGGTGGTGCACACCTGTAATCCCAGTACTTGGGAAGCAAAAACAGGAGGATTGCAGGTTTGAGGCCAGCCTCAACAACTTAGTGAGACCTTCAACAGCCTAGAGGTACTCTGTTTCAAAATAAAAAATGAAAATGGCTGGGGGTGTAGCTTGGAGGTAGAATACCCTGGGTTCAATCCTCAGTACCAAAATAAATAAAATAAAATAAAATAAAATAAAATAAAATAAAAAAGGTCTGGGGGTATGGCTTAGAGGTAGAATGCCCTGGGTTCAATTCCAAGAAAGGAAGGAAGGAAGGAAGGAAGGAAGGAAGGAAGGAAGGAAAGAAAGAAGGAAGGAAAGAAAGAAGGAAAGAAAGAGAGAAGAAAAGAAGGAAGGAGGGAATAAGCATGAACATGAAGAGAGAAGATATGGTTTAAAATCTAATGACTCTGACAAAGTTTAAACTTCTTTGGGCCTCGTTGGATGGTTGTGAAGATTAAATAGAATAATCCACATAAAAACATCTCACTATATAGATATAGATTCATACATATTTGGGAGGCATTATTATGAATAACCAATATAAATAATAGTGGATAATATTGTTTTCTGAATATAACCAATGACTTTGGTGATGGCTTAGTAAATTTAGTTTACCCTCACTGCTAGCTCTTGCATCACCCAGGTGGAGCAGATCAGGACAAAATGATACCAAGGATATTGTGTGTGTACTGGGCTCCCATGTGGGTGAAGAAACATCCCTTGGAATCATCACGTCTCAGCAGATCTTTACCCTGATTGTATGTGACCATGACTAACAGCCGCAGCCTGATTCCATTGGCTGCAGTCTCTTTCCCGTTGTATCCAAACACATCAGTATTATCTGTACATCTTCCATCTTCTCTAAGAGCCCACCTGTCAGCATTAGTCCACAACCTCAGCAAGGCATGCCAGTGATGGTCTGCAGTCCCTCCTATGCAGTCACAGAGACTTGCTGCTTCAACAAAAATTAACATTTTTTTCACTCCTTCACTCTACCTATGTAGGGCAACCCAATTTTTCTCAAACACCATGTACTTTTACATTGTCAAACATTTGTCCCTACAGTGATTCCTTTGGCCTAGAATGTCCCTACTGCTCACCTTCCTGCTGATTTATTATTCATAGTTACGATGCTCAGATAAACATAAATTCCTATTTTTCCTCAATACACTAGCTGGAATCCATTGCATCCTCATGTATATTTCCATTTCACTCTCTATATAATTCAATATACTTGTCCGACAAATGTTTATAGAATGCTATGAAATGTCAGGACTCCTTAAGATGCAAATGACAGAAACTCAAATCCCAGTAGCTTAAACAAACTAATTCATCTAACTAAACATAAACTACACCACAGAATTTATCCCACCTTGAGCAAAGGGGTCTGTCTTTTGCATCCCTTTGCCAGTCAGTCAAGAGCTGAGGGCTGTGTGACAGGGAAGGGCGGTGCTGATCTTCTTGGTGAAGGAGATCTGGGGAGGGTAGCATTCATGTGGCATTCATGTGGCAGGCATGATGGCTGGCAGTAGCCCAAGATTTATGTGCATGTTGGCCAACCTGTATTGGTCAGGGTTCAGTAAATCAACAGAATTCACAGAATGAAGAAAGGAAGGGGGGGGAGGATTTATTAGATCAGCTCACAATGTAGTCCTGGGTTTTGACTGCACATGAAGAATCAGAGGAATCAGTAGCTGGTCGGGCGGTCTAAGAGCTGGAGCCTTAGGATTGAAGCAACCACCAATTCAGTCCAGTCCAAGATGTGAAGATAAGGAAGCTCTTCGGAGAAACGATGGTGAAGTTTCAGCTCGAAGGCTGGAGGCCGACGATCTCAGATGAGAGCAGAAGATCAAGAAGCTCTTCAAGGAAACGGCAGAGTTGGAGACCGACGATCTCAGGAAGAGTCGCGGCTCTCTCTATGCGGCTTTCTCCTTCCTTTTATCCAAGTCCTGCACCTATCAGAACCCTGCTACCCACATCTAGGGCAGGACTTCTGGTTCAATCTGCTATTACACAACCAAAGTCACATGATCTCAGGAGGGTCAAGTTGACAAACCAGACCAACTATCACACAACCCCAGAGGAAAGAGCTCTTCCTTTAAAGCTCTTACTAACCAAGAAGAACTAATCAGGAAGAACTCTGATATGTGCAACTGTTTTATAAGACAGATGGGGGGGGTGAGGCCGGCGGGCTGGCCGGGGCCCTGGCGCGTGAGTCCCGTGAGCATGCTTTTGTAATAAGCAAAAAACAATAAAAAGCTATATCAAAGAAAAGGATCTGGAGTCTTTAAGATGTTATTATTCATGAGGATCAATGGATTGGTGAGACAGTACTCCAATCAACATTTACCAGTCAGTTATTAAATCTTGGGAGTTATTCATCTCTTCAGCCTGAAGAATATTCCAGTATAGTTAGCGATGTTGTACTTGAGGATTTACTGGCATATTTGTCTTCAAAACATTCCTATCTAAAAGATCTTCCTCAGAGGCCGCCTCAGAGAGTGAACAGTGTAGAGTTTGTAGAATTGGAGCAGCTGCAGCCTGATAGATTGGTCCATGCAGTACTAAGAGTTGTGGATATCACTGTACTGACAGAGGCATTATACAGTTATAGAGGACAGAAGCAAAGGAAAGTTATGTTGACAGTGGAACAGGCCCAAAGTCAACACTATGTGCTTGTATTATGGGGTCATGGAGCAGCCTGGTACCCTCAACTTCAAAGGAAAAAAGATTATATTTGGGAATTCAAATATCTTTTTGTTCAGTGCAATTGCATACTACAAAACCTAGAACTGCATACGACACCGTGGTCATCTTGTGTCTGTTTGATGATGATATAAGGGCAATTACATTTAAAACAAAATTTCAAAAACGTGCACCCTCCTTTGTCAAGATGTCAGATTTAGCAACCCACCTAAAGAATAAGTATTCAGGAGAGATTCTGATTAAAGCCCAAATTTTAGAGCTAGTATTTCCTGTTGGAACAGCTCGGACAGTAGCTCTAAATGCTCACAGTTCTCTGAAGAGTATCTTCTCCTCTCTTCCCAACTTTATATACACTGGCTGTGCGCAGTGTGGATTGGAACTAGAAATGGATGAGAACAAGATCTACAAACAGTGTCTTAGCTGCTTGCCATTGGCCAGGAAGAAAACACACTATAGGCCGGCTTTAATGACTGTAGCTGATGGAAGACATAACATTTGCATCCATGTAGGATCTAAGCTGATAGAAAAGATTCTTCTCAACATTTCTGCAGACTGCCTCAACAGAGTGATAGTGCCTTCCTCAGACCTCACCTATGGGATGGTCGCAGCAGACCTGCTCCGCTCCTTGTTGGCTGTCAGCGCAGAACCTTACGTGTTGAAGATTCAGAGCCTTTTTGTGTTGGAGGACAACAGCTACCTGTTGCAACAGGATTTTTCCCTGCTGGATTTCTGTCCTGACCCATTGAAGGCCTGGAGCCCTTTGCTGAGACCAGAGGACAGTGTGAGCATTCCATGAAGAAGCACTGAGATGATTTGTCTTTTGAAATGAACGATGGGGCTTTGCTTTGGGTTTGTTAAACAAATACATTTTACAAAGAGAATTGTGTTATATATATAAACTAAAACTATTTCTTCTAAGAAAAAAAAAAATAAGACAGATGGGGTCAGAGCCAAGCAAAACACATGGAGTGGATAGAGGGTTCTTTTAGCAAAGAAGGAGGAAGAAGAATGGGTAGACAAAGACACATGTCCACTCTGTCTACTACATAGCAGGCACTGCTAGAGGCAAGGGATATAACAGCAAACAAAAAAAGTCACCTGTCTCTGCTTTCATGGAGCACATCAGCTTTGTTTAGTGCAAGACAAACCAAAAAGAAACTGCAATGAAGTCATATATATGGTTTAATAGAGGAAGTATTGCTCTGGATGCATTATATGAAGGAATCACCTCACTTTTCTTGATGGTCCATATTTACTCATTTTTCTATCTCCAGTGCCCAGGTAGTACTATGTTTTTGCTACTCAATAAATGAGCACTTACAGCTTGATGTGTGAATTCAGGGGTTTGAAGAGGCAGTAATCTCCTTGTCTTGCTTTATTGCAACTACTATGGAGATCCATATGGAGGTTCCTCAAAAAAACTAGGAATGGAACCACCACATGACCCAGCTATACCACTCCTCAGTGTTTTTCCAAAGGAATTAGAATACTATAGTGATACATGCATATCCATGTTTATAGCAGCATAATTCCTAATAGCCAAATTTTGGAACCAAACCAGGTGTCTGGCAACTGATGAACGGAGAACAAAAATGTAGTATATATGCACAATGAAATTCTACTCAGTCATAAAGAACAAAATTATGCAATTTTCAGGAAAATGGATGGAACTCGAGAATATTATGCTAAGTGAGATCAGCCAGTCTCAGAAAATCAAGGATTGTCTGTTTTCTCTCATATCTAGAAGCTACAGAGAAAATAGGAAACATAAGGGACTTTAAATAATATTGAGAGAGACCTGTAGAATAATGGAAGAGGATTGGGAGAGAGGGTTGGGGAGGAATAAAGGAGGATTGAAGAAGGAAATAGTTCAAATATTACTATGGCAATATATGAAGGTATTACTATCAATTTTACTAACAGGCATGAGAAGGGAGGAGGATGGAGGGAGGAACAGGGTGGGACATGAAAGGAAATACACCAAAAACTGTATGAATATGTTTGTATTACGTTGAACTTCACTTTGATGTATAATTCAATGCACTAAAAAAAGTATTTTTAAAAGGCAGTAATCCTTCTTGGGAGTTGTCTTTTCAGCTAGCTTATGAGCTGTGAAAGAAAATTATTCATCATTTTATGGCAACATCATGCCTTTAAGGAAAACTATTATTACATATGACTCTTAATGATTTTTTGTGTATTCCAAAATTCTGAAACCATCTACAAAAGACTGAGGATATTTAATTTCTCTCAGTTTAATTCAACATATTGATCATCAGTTTTGTGCTCATAGAGCACTAAATGGTGCAAAAGATACCGAGATGAACAAACTTTAGTGTCAGCGAGCAACAATATAGGACTGCTGTCTTATAGGGCTTAAATATAATGATTTGTAATGGTGAGGAAAGCAAATTTCACTTTGTGCATTTTCTGTATAGCTTCTGGGAAAACTGAAGGTTTTAAAATGTGACCTTGGTCATATTCAGTAAATGCCATTGAATCTAAGGACAGGAGGACATAAACTCAGAAAGAGAGGCCTTCACAGAGTGTTCTGAAGTCAGAGCAGCAGAGTCTGTCATCTGTGACTTTAATCTCTTTCTTACCCTCCCTATCTGGTCCCACCTACAGATCATGGCACCATCCTAACCCAGGTCATCCTCATCTCTCACCTGAGAGAACCACCTAACTGGTCTTTTGGGTTCTGTTCATTGAGTTCTTCAATCCATTCTCCACAGAGTAAGATAAACAGTAATTTTTTTTGGCATCATAAATTTAATCCTGTCTTCTGCGAATCCCCATCTCAGCCTATTCAAAATCCTGTCTAGCTCCCCCATTGCACTCAGTATAAAATCCGGACCCTTTACAGAGGGCTTTTAGGCTGCACGTGAGTTGACCCAACTTCCCCTCTCTCCTCCCTGATGACTAACTTCCATCCCTACTGGCCTTCCTTCAGCTCTGCACACGCTGGAAGGGGAGGCTCTTCACACATGTGACTTCCCCTGCTCCTCTGATCCCATCTCATTCTCAATCTTGGCTTAAATAGCATGGCTTTTAGGGGTACCTTCCCTGATACCTTATTAAAAGAGGGTATCATTCCTTCCCTGTGTACCCTTATTCTCTATCATAGCAGCAAATCCCATTCACTCATGGTATACATCACAGTTTCCATTTAAGTATTCGGTTAGCTATTGCCTATCTTCTTCACAAGGCTGCTGTTCCAGGAGGGTAAGGAGCATGTCTATTTTATTTTCCAATAGTATATTCATAACTTGGTTTAGTGCTTTCCATATAATAGATGCTCAATAAGCATTGAGTTGGTTCAATTTAATTAATTAATTCATTTATTCAAGAATATTTGGTGTTGGGGTTGAACCCAGGGGTGTTCTACCTCCCAGCTATACCCCCAGCCCTACTTTTTTTTTAAATTTAGAAACAGTGTCTCACTAAGTTACTGAGAGCATTACTAAGTTGCTGAGGCTGGTTTCAAACCTGTGATCCTCCTGTCTCAGCCTCCCAAGTACTGGATTACAGGCATGCGCCACCACGCCCAGCTCAAGAATATTTTAAACCCTAAAATTTTTAAAAACTTTGATGGATAGGAGTAAGATAGGTGTAATTTTCAAGTTTGAAGCAATTGTCTGGGCTAGGGATATAAATGTGGCAGTGGAGCACTTGCCTAACATACATGACCCCTGGGCTTGATCCCCAGTACTACAAAAAAAAAGTTATCTTTTCAAAAATAAAAGATGAAGATTTGTTCTGTCATGCTTCCCTTAAAGGAGAACTTACCTGATTTTGAGAAAACCACTTGAAGGCTTTGTTACCTACATCTATATGTACCTCTCATACTTATCTCGAATCTCTCAAATACTCATCCACTGATCTTGGAGGAAATGGGAACAACCTGAAAGTGCACGTTTCACATGACACAGCTAAGTTTTCTGTTGGGTTATATAAATTGAATGTATGTTTTGACAGTGTTTCTCTGAAGAATTAGTGCTTATTTGGGGAAAATTGCTCTTTGAATTTAAAAAGCGTTATCATTTGTTCTTGTGGAAATATGAATGTGTCCTTACTTCAAGAGATCTGGAAATCTGAAAATGTACCAAAATATGAGGCTCTAACCTTTATCTGGAGCTGGAGGAGAGAAGAGGAAAAGAAAAAAAAAGGAACAAGTAGAATGGGGTTCTCCTGAATGAAGGTGAAGGGGACATGTCCACTCCCACTTGTCCTGCCAGCCGGGAAAGATGCTGATCCTGGAACAGAAAATGATTCTTGGAGCAATGGCCCCGCAACCTGTATTTCAGCTTCATGGCAGATGAAGTGCTCAGTGGATTCTCTTGTGAGAGGTAAGCCGGCTTCACTCAGAAGGTGGAGGACCAGCAGTGGGGCAGGCCACATCCTTCCAAGGACCCTGAGGGTGCAGGTGTGAGGCTGGGTCTGAGGACCATAACCTGTAGCAAACACTCAGGGAACCTGCTGGCCGCCTTAATACGCTAATGATCAGTTTTGACTGGAGGCTTATTATATGTCAGGCTTGGATTAAGGTGCTGGGATTTAAAAAAGAATAAAAGGAAAATAAAACAATATCAGATTTTGGGGAGCTCATGGTTTAGTGGGCAGATCCAGATGCCAATGAGAGACTGAATATACAAATAGACAATGACCAGACTATATATAAAAATAGAACGTTGACCCATTTTGTGGGTTATGAAGATGAAGGAAGGGAAAAAGAAATCCAGGGAAATTCAAGGCTAGAGTTTGGTAGAGTGGTGCTAATAGAAGACAGGTAAGAAAGGAATTTTTTTTTTTTTTTTTTGGTGGTGGTGCTAGGGATTGAATCCAGGGGCATTCTATCCAAAACGGGGTCTCACTAAGTTGCTGAGAGTCTGGCTAAGTTGCTGAGGCTGGCCTCAATCCTGCAATCTTCCTGTTTCAGCCTCCCAAGTACTGGGATTATAGGCAGGCACCACCACACCTGGCTGAGAAAGGATTTTTTGTTTTTGTTTTTGTTTTTGGTACTGGGGATTGAACCCAGGGGAGTTCTACCTCTGAGCCACACCCCCAGCCCTATTTTATTTTTTATTTTGAAACAGGGTCTCACTAGGTTGCTGAGAGTCTTGCTACATTGTCAAGGCTGTCCTCGAACCTGCTATCCTACTGTCTCAGCCTCCCAAGTACTGGGATTACAAGCATGCGCCACCATGCCCGGTTTTGAGAAAGGATTTATTGTTTTGTTTGTGTGCGGTACTGGGGATTGAGCCCTGGGGCATTCTACCTCCAAGCTACACCCCCAGCCCTATTTTTTATTCTTTATTTTGAAACATGGTCTCATTAAGTTGCAGAGGGCCTCACCAAATAGCTGAGGCTGGCCGTGAACCTGTGATCCTCCTGTCTCAGCTTCCCAAGTACTGGGATTACAAATGTGCGCCACCATGCCCAGATTTGAGAAAGGGTTTTTTTAAAAGGGGAATTAAGATCCAAATTCAGCAAAGGATTAGAATAGCTAGTACCTAAGGAAACAGACTTTGAAAGGTGAGGCTGAAAGGGCAGGCGGTGTGAAGTGCTTATTAGGTGGTGGTGTGGGTTGAACTCTGTTCTCCAAAAAGGTACTTTGAAGTCCTAACTTCAGGGACATGTGAATGTGCTCTTATTTGGAAATAGGGTCTGTGAAGATAAAATCAAGTTAAGTTGAAGTGATGCTGGAGTAGGATAGGCCCCAGATGCAATATGACCAACGTCCTTATAAGAAGAAAAGACCTAGCCGGGCGTGGTGGCACACGCTTGTAATCCCAGTACTTTGGGAGGCGGAGACTGGAGGATCTGGGTTCATGGCCAGCCTTGGCTCTCTCGCTCTCTCTCTCATTCTCTATCTCCTTAGTGAGGCCCTCCGCAACTTCGTGAGACCTGGTTTCAAAATAAAGTATAAAAAATAGGGCCGGGGGCGTAGCACGGAGGTAGAACGCCCCTGCGTTCAACCCCCGGTACCTCAAAAAAGAAGAAGAAGAAGAAGAAGAAGAAGAAGAAGAAGAAGAAGAAGAAGAAGAAGAAGAAGAAAAGACATAGAGACACAGATGCACACGCAGGGAAATGTTTAATGTGACATTAAAGGCAGAGATTGATGTGATATGTCAATAAGCTGAGTAACACCAAGGATCACTTGTAACCACCAGAAGCTAGGATGTGACAAAGAAATACCCTCCCCTCGAGTCCTCAGAAGCAGCATGGCCCTGTAGACATCTTGATCTTGGACTTGCAGCCTCCACAACTGTGAGAGAATAAATGCCTGTTGCTCTAAGTCCCCAGCTTCACTGTACCTTGTTATGGCAGCTCCAGGAAACCAATGCAGATATGGTGCTAATAGAAGACAGGTGAGAAAGGAATTGTTAAAGGATAAAAACTGGGGAGCTAGCCGGGCGTGGTGGCGCACCCTTGTAATCCCAGTACTTTGGGAGGCGGAGACCGGAGGATCGGGGTTCGCGGCCAGCCTCAGTTCTCTCTCTGTCTCTCCCTGTCTCTCTCTCTCTCTCTCTCTCCTTAGTGAGGCCCTCCGCAACTTCGTGAGACCCGGTCTCAAAATAAAGTATAAAAAATAGGGCCGGGGGCGTAGCGCGGAGGTAGAACGCCCCGCGTTCAATCCCCGGTACCGCAAAAACAAACAAACAAACAAACAAACAAACAAAAACCGGGGAGCTTACAGAAGCTCGAAGAGCTGGAAGAGGGGGCTTAGGTAAGCTCAGGTACTTTTTTTCTTAAACTTAAAACAAATTAGAACCAAGTATCACATTCATCATAACACCCTCCCTTCCTTTGGCTTGCTTACCATAACAGCCACCTCGGGATGGCTGGTGTCGCTTCCCTCCAGCTAGAGCCTGGCCATGACAAGGAGGTCTTGGGATTTCTTACGAAGGATATTACAGGACTTCCCTGTTTTCTGAAGCTCTTTTTCTATTTCCAGATATACCCATTTACATGCCATCACCTGGTCTGCTAGCTCATGCCCCTTGTTCCTTACCCTTCCTCTGTCTGAATTGGTGTCTTTTGCAGATTCATCACTTTCTGCTTCTGATGCTCATCAATTTTTTTTGTTTGTTTGTTTTTGGTACTGCAGATTGAACCTAGGGACATTCTACCTCTGAGCTACAACCCAGCCCTATTTTAATTTTAATTTTGAAGCAGGGTTTCACTAAGTTGCTGAGGGTCTCACTAAATTGCTGAGGCTGGCTTCGAACCTACAATCCTCCTGTCTCAGCCTCCCAAGGATTCCAGGCATGTGCCACCGTGCCCGGCACTCACCAACCTTTTGCTAACATGTTTTGCATTCAGCTTGATACAGAGCTTGGATTTCATGCAGGTAAACAATGTCAAAAGATTTTAAATAAGTTTTTTAAGCATTTTAAAATAATCTCATGAATGGTTTCTTTTTAACAAAGTACTAAACACTTCAACATTTGTAAAATAGAGTAGTATACTGAGCCCAATATAAATATCATCTATATAAAACAGTTATCAAGATTCTGCCACACTTGCATCAATGCATCCTGCCCGTTCCAACTCATTCCCTTCTTCCAGATAAAGGTTTGAAAATAAGTCTAGACCTTCTGTCACTTTGCCCCTCTATACTTTATTGTACGTCTCTAAAAAAACACCTTGTCTTATGTAACAATGATTCCACTATGGTAGAGTATATTCAGAGTTTAGCTTCCATCCCTATGCCTTCCACCCCTTCTGTCCTATCCTTAGTAAGTAACCTTTAGTTTTTTAAATGCCTGAATTATCTTTATTCTTTTAGAAAATACAAGCAAATATGCATGTGTATTCTTATTTCTTCTGCTTTTTCACATAAAGATCATATTGTTATGTGCCTTATTTTTTCACTTAACAATATATTCTGGCTCTCTTCATATCATCCTCATTTCTTTTTAAGGCTAGATAGTATCTCATGGTTTATTCAGCCAGTCTCCTATTCATGGACATTTTGGTTGCTTTTGGTCTTTTACTACTATAAAAAATACTGCATAATAATAATACATTCATCATAACAATATATGTCAGTCAGTTTGTGCTTTGCCAATGTGTCTTTTGGATAAGTTCTTAGAAGTGAGATGGATGAGTCAAAAGGCAAATGCATACATAGGCCTGCATCATTCCCTTCCATAACAACTATACCGGCAATTCCTACCAGCCCTATATGAAAGAGCCCGTTTCTTCTACAGTCTTGCCAATAGACTGTGTTGTCCACCTCTTTAATTTTTCTCAGTCCACTAGGTGAGAAGCAGTGTCTCAGTATAGCTCTAGATTGAATTTATTTTCCTATGAGTGAGGCTGAGCTTCTTTTCATATGGTTAAGGGCCATTTAAATTAATCTTTGAAGCCAGGCATGGTGGCACACACCTGTAATCCCAGGACTTGGGAGGCTGAGACAGGAGGATCACAGGTTCGAGGACAGTCTCAGCAAGTAGTGAGACTCTCATCAACCTAGCGAGACCCTGTTTCCAAATAAAAATAAAATAGGGCTGGGGGTGTAACTTGGAGGTAGAATGCCCCTGGGTTCAATCCCCAGTGCCACCAAAAATAAATAAATAAATAAATAAATAAATAAATAGATTAATTAATTCATTAAACCAACTTTCAGTGAACTACTAGTTCATATGTATACTTTTGTCAATTGCTGTTGCTGACACTGTACTGTGTTCATACATATTATCTTAATTTGATCATAACTACATTTCTAAAAGATAGATATTATTACCCCAACTTGGTTTCTTGAGTTAAAGTCAAATTGTGAGGGGAAGAGTCAGAATTCAAACACAAATCTTTGGACACATCAACACACACACACACACATTTCCCTTTAAATGTAAAGAAACATAATTACTGTGTTAGTATAGTGTTATAGATTATATTTTCAAAAGGTGCCAACACCTATCTGTTTATCCATCGCACATATTCTCTGTACAATGTGACTGCCACTCTACCCTCTAGAGGTGGGCTTTTTGTTTTCTTTGAATCTAGGCAGGGACCAGTGGATCACAGTGGAAATGATACTGTGAGACTCTCAAAGCTGGGACATACAAAGTATAGGGTTCCCCGTCTCACACCAGACACAAAAATGAACTCATAGTGGGTCAAAGACCTAAATGTAAGAGCTAAAACCACAAAATCGAAGAAAAAAACATAAAAGTAAATATTTGTGGGTTAGGTATTGCTTTCTTAGATGAGGTACGAAAAGCACAAGCAATAAAAAGTGCCAATTTAAAACTTTTGTATTGCAAACAAAAGCATCAAGAAAGTGACAATTCACAGAATGAGAGAGAAATTTTGCAAATTATGTTTTCAGTAAGGGACCTGTATCCAGACTTTATTAAGCATTTTTACAACACACACACAAAAAAGACAACCTGAATTTTTAAAGGGGCAATGGATTCCGATAGAAAATTTTCCAAAGAAGATATGATGTTGAACCAGTGGGTTCTTGGACTCTCTGTCAAAAGAATCAGAAGCAGGCCGGGTGTGGTGGCGCACGCTTGTAATCCCAGTACTTGGGAGGCTGAGACTGGAGGATCCGGGTTCACGGCCAGCCTCAGCTACTTAGTGAGGCCCTCCGCAACTTAGTGAGACCCTGTTTCCAAATAAAAAAAATAAAATAGGTCTTGAGGTGTAGCCTGGAGATAGAATGCCCCTGGGTTCCATCCCCAGTACCTCAAAAATAAAGAAAAAGAAAAAGAATCAGAGGCACAACTGTAATGGGAATAAGACTTTTATTTATTGGGACTTAGAGAACTAGTGTTTATTCAAATGTGCAGGGCTGTTAGCAAGGAGGGCCAAGTATTTAGGAATGTTCATTGGTTAAAGGTACATGTCTTTTGTTGTCGTTGTTGTTGTTGGCATGGGGGATTGAACCCAGCTGCTTTCTACTTCTGAGCTACACCCCAGCCCTATTTTTATTTTGGAACAGGTTCTTGCTAAATTGCTGAGGCTGGCCTGGAAGCTGCAGTCCTCCTGCCTCAGCCTCCCAAGTACTAAAATTACAGACAAGCTCCACCATGCCCAGTGACTTTAATGTACATTTCAAAAGATTGGTTTTCTTCTTCTTCTTCTGTTTTCTTGTTTGTTTGTTTTGTTTTGTTTTGTTTTAATGAGGTCATTTTAGCTTTTGAGGAAGATAAGGCTAGTGTGTCAGCCTGGAGCCAAATAAATCTTCCATAAGGATGCCACATCCTGTATAAACATCTCTGCTTTGTGATAAGGAGGCAGTCTGTAGCTGATAAGAGAGCACATAGGTAAGGAGGAGAAGAATGCACAAATCCATGGTGATTAACAGGTCAAGGGCCCCCAGGAATTTACTGTTTGGGATGACTCCTCAATAGTTTTATCCTTTATGTTGTTTGCTTATTTATATTACTAGCATCCTGGCCCTAAAGATGCACCTGATCTTTAAAGCTGATGAGCACATAACAAGTTCTGAGTAGCTAATGAGCTGTGAGTTAAGGCCCAGGAGTGCATTTGCCCTTTGTCCCTGTGGTGGTCCCTGTCTCAGATATACAAGTGGCCAATAAGTAAATGAAAAGAGGCCCATTCATCATCAGAGAAACAGAAATCAAAATCATAGTGCGAAACCATCTCACACCCACTAGGATGGCTGTCATCCTCAAAAAGATAGACAATACCAGCCAGGCGTGGTGGCACACACTTGTAATCCCAGTACTTGGGAGGCTGAGACCGGAGGATCTGGGTTTGTGGCCAGCCTCAGCTACTTAGTGAGGCCCTCCATAACTTAGTGAGATATGGTTTCAAAATAAAGAATAAAAAAATAGGGCTGGGGTGTAGCTCTGAGGTAGAATGCCCCTGGGTTCAATCCCAGTACCGCAAAAAAAAAAAAAAAGAAAAAATAGACAATACCAAGTACTGGCAAGGATGTGATAAAAAAAAAACCTACACATTGCTAGAGGGAATGTAAAATGGTGTGGCTGCTTTGGAATACAGTCTGTCAGCTCCTCAAGATGTGAAACATCGAGTTATCATTTGACCCAGCAATGATCCTAGTCCTATATCAAAGTAACTTGAAAAGTCCAAAAACTTATGCATGAATGGTCATACTGTTACCAGCAGCCAAGCCAGGGATCCTGCCTGGTTCCCAGCTGGCTGGCTAGCATTGCCCGCCTGCGTGAGAAATAAACACATGATATAAAAAGGGAAAATGAATTTAATGCAGTTTGGCCCAAACCTGGAAGAAGCTGCTAGTCATCTCTCCTCTGGTCCTACAGAGGTAATTACAATTTATAGGAACAAAAGCCAGAAAAGAAGCATTTGTAGACTTTGCTAGGCAGTGCTAGCCAGAAAACATGGCACAATTCCTTTCTTTCACCTTTTGCTGGCACTGCTCACACTTTGGAAGCAGTTTCTCAACTTCCATTGAGATGGAGAAAATAACAAGCAGAGAAAATAACAAGTTGGCGGGGGGGGGGCATTTTAGGGCTTTTGGTTTCAAAGGGGCTCTGTTGCAATACCAGCTTAATTCATAATAGCCAGAAATTGGAAACAACCTAATGTTCACCTGATGACTAGATATGAGATAGTATAGAAAAAACTAAAAGAAATAGGTAGGAAGGAGAAGGAAAATATAACTTTATTGTAAAAGCCTGGTGCTAAAGGTCCTCGTACCTTCACTCCCCAAACCAGTTCTCTCTCCCAGGGCTGTCCCAAATTCCTGGGAAATCTGTAAATCTTAAGGTTAACAACAACTACAAAACTATAATTACATTGTGCATTGTTAACAAGACAGGTATGATATCTTGAGAAACCTGTAATTTAGGGGACTTTCCATCTTATCAATAGGTCAGGTGATAGAGACCACGTCAGCCTAAGGATCTGGTACATGACTAGACCACCATACACTGGCCTGTGGTCACCACGCTGATGTCATCTTTACACATCTTCACACACCCACCCTTCAAGTCTGTCTTTCTCCCTTCCTTCCTTCCTTCCTTCCTTCCTTCCTTTCTTCTTTCTCTCTTTCTTCTAGGGATTGAACCCAGGGATGTTCTACTTCAAAGCTGCAGCCCTATTATTTATTTATTTATTTATTTATTTATTTATTTATTTATTGTACTGGGGATCGAACCCAGGTGACTTCTACCTCTGCGCTACACCCCCAGCCCTACTTTATTTGGAAACAGGATCTCACTAAGTTGTAGAGGGCCTCACTAAATTGCTGAGGCTGGCCATGAACCTGCAATCTTCCTGTCTCAGTCTCCCGAATACTGGGATTACAAGTGTGCGCCACCACGCCCAGTTTATTTTTTTATTTTGAAACAGGGTCTCACTAAGTTGCTGAGGTTGGCCTTGAGCCTGCAATGCTACTGTCTCAGCCTCCCAAGTACTGGGATTACAGGTGTGCACCACCATGTCTAGCCCAAGTTTCTTTTAAAAGAAGAGCCATGAAATCCCCAAATGTGTCTCTTTGGAGATCACCCACATTCTCCTTTGAATGTACATTTCTTGCTTTCCTAAATAAATTTGTTATGTCTCTGACTGGCTTGTGCTAAAATTCTTTTCTGTCACATAAGCCAAGGTCCCTGCTGGTCCTGAGTTGCTTTTTCAGGTTACTTGCCTTTCAGGTTACTTACCCCACCACCACCAGCACCATATTATGAAGAAGCCCCTGTCTCATGGAGAAGTCCATGTAGCGAGGAACTGAGACCCCCTCACCATCAGTGGCATCCACTTGCCAGGTATGTGAGCAAACCTCAATGGAAGTAAATCTTCCAGCTGCACTCAGACCTTTAAATGACTGTAGGCCAGACAACATCTTTACTACCAACTCATGAGAGACACAAGACAAAACTGCCTATGTAAGTCATTGCTGAATTCCTGACCACAGAAACCATAAACACATACACACACACACACACACACACACACACACACACACACACACATAATTATGTTTAATATTGTTTTAAGTGACCAAGTTTTGAGGTAACCTATAATGCAATATTAGATAACTAGTACATATTATAATATAACATTGTCCTGGAGGTGATCTGAGAAGGTCGCAGAGAGAGGGACTTCAAGTCATGATGACAGGGTCCTTGACAAACACTGTAGAAAGAATTTCTAGACACATCAGGTATTGAGACAGAGATGTATTTAGAAAAGCAAGAAATACACGATCAAGGGAGAATGAGGGCTATTTCCAGAGTGAGATGATTTTGGAGTTCTCAGGCTCTTCTTCTAAAGGAAACTTGATGAGGGGTGAGCATGGGAAGGCATGTGGGGATGACCTCAGTCTGATAATCACAAGATGGCTTATGGTGGTCTAGCAATTCTTAGAATCCCTAGGTGACATCTTCTCCATTATCTGATCAATAGATAATGTTGTGAAAGAACCTATATTATAGGTTTCATATCTCCCTTTATTCAATTTATTCTAAAAATACATGTATTCGTGGGCTAATTAGCATTGCACAGGGCAATTTTCCTAAGTGGGTGAATTTCCAGTAACTTTAAGATTGCGAGTGAACTGAGATGGGAGCGACAGGCCTGGGAGAGAGAACTGACCTTGTTACCTGGCAGAGCTGCTTCCTCCTGGGGCAGGAGGCTAGGAGGCTAGGCTCCACAGAGGCTTGATGTCAAATTGGCAGGAAAATAGGTTTTATTCAAAGCCAGTTTTGAAGGAAGATAGAGGAAACTTTCTTTTTTCAAATCTCCATCTTAGGAGAACTCAAGATAAGAGAAGAGATGGCAAATAGACAAAGAAAGGAAACATACATGTGAAGATGCTGACAATCAGAGAACCTGTCAGTCCTGGGTGCCTGGGGGATGGGGCAGCCCTTCAGTCTTTCTTCACCAGCAGGAAATGCAGAAAAACAAGTTGTCAGGGAGTTGTGGATTGTAGGCGGAGTCTGATTCAACTAGTGGAGTGACAGGCCTGGGAGGAAGACTGGCTTTGGAAGTGAAGGTATGAAGAACTTTAGCACAAGGCTTTTAGATGGTGCAAGACCAAGAAACCTGAAACAGTTGAAAAACCTATCCATCACTCTAAGCCTATGGTTTTAGTTACACACAGTGAGTTCATTTACACCAGGAGAGGGCAGTGTCTGTGTAGGGCAGAAGGGGGAGAAGGTTGAGGTGGGTAGCAAAGGGAGCTATGGCAAGCCAGTTGGGGAAGCGGATTTGGGAATACCATGTAGGTGCTTATGTGACAACAAGTAAGCAGTGACCAGTTCTGCCTGGAGGTAGGGCCTGTCCAGGACAAGCACCACGTGAATATTGGGTATATCTGCACTCAACCTCTGTGACTGCTTATCAAGTGCTTACTCTGTGTCAAACAGTAAGCAATTGAAACACATTATTTGATCCTCTGATGCTTACCTACTAGGGAATCTCTTAAATTTTTAAAATATTCTTTAAACCCACATTTTAATAATGTTAAATAATATATAGTTAGTTTTAGAAACACGTACCGCCGAAAGCCTCTCAAAAAAGGTAAATGCTTACAGATTCATTAAATCAACAAATATTTCATGAAGGTCTCCTGTATGTCGGCCTTCATTTTTAAGACAGATGTAAATGTCCTGTGGTGGATGCAGGCTGGAAAAGAATTTTCCAGAAAAGAGTAAAGTTACAGACAGGGTTATTTAAGGGAAGACAGAGATACACATTCAAAGAATGAATGTGGGCCATTGAGAGAGAGAGAAACTGACAGAGACTGGCAACTGGGGGGTAAGGGGAACATGACTCTTCTTTTATAGGAAACTTGGTAAATGGTTAGCAAATGGGCTGGGCAAACGGTGAGCAAACATTGTAAATGGTGGGCATGTGAGGGGCTGAGCGCGATGCCTTTGATTGTGGATGGACTGGTAGCCGCCCCACTGACTCTGAACACCCCTGGTGCATGGGGCTTCCCAAAAGGCTCCAAGATGCCAGCAAGATTTAGTTCCTCTCAAAGGGGTGGAGGCTGTCTGCTGCTTCTGCCCCTGCTGGGAGTGCTGCCCCCCAGGGACCCCAGTCCAGTGGCACAGCTTCCCAGCACCCCACAGAAATCAGAGCTGAGCACTGGACTGTGGAAGAGAAGATGTGTCATGGAGTTTGTAAGTTCAAAGCTATGGTCTTCCTGTTTGTCTCCTCTTTATCTCATTCCCCGCCCCCCCCAGACAAAGTCCTACAGTAAACAAATAAATAAATGAGAATTTCAAATAGAGAAGAGACAGAGGAAGCACGCGTGCTCACGTGTGTGTGTGTGTGTTGGGGTAGGGACTGGATACTCTAGATTGGATGGTGAAGTTATGTGACATTTGAGCTGAGACTCAAATAATGAGGATTAGCCATGCAGAGACCTAGGGACAAAGCATTCTAGGCAAAAGAGACAACAAATGCCTAGGTCTTAAGGAGATGCATGTGTAGGAAGAGAGAGAAGGTAGAGTACTAGGGAGTAGAAAAGGAGGAGGAAAGTAGAGAGAGGAGGCCTGTTAGGCGTCTTTGGCTGTGATCAGGAATATGAATTGTATTCTAAATGGAATAGGAAGACACAGGAGGTTTTTAAGTAGATGTACAAGCCTTCCACTTCTGATTCTAAGTGACCATTGTGGCTGCTGTGTGGAGGACAGATTGTCTGGATGCAGAGTATTTATAATGAGCTGATTGGTAGAGTTGGCATAGAGATGCTTGAAGCAATGATACAAATGTAAGAGGGGTGATCTTTTCTGAAGTAATATCAATGAGCATCTGGCTTTGCATTTCTGAAAGTATTTTGTCCAGTGGTATCTGCGCATCATCTCCTTGGGAGAGGTCAGGATTTGTCATAGAAAAATTACAAAGAAAAAGAAACAAGTAGCATCCAGCAAATTTTCATCACTGGATATATTAACAATGGGTTTTTCATACATGGCCTTTATTATGTTGAGGTAGTTTTCTTCTAATCTTTGTTGAGTTTTATCATGAAAGGATATTGAATATTGTCAAGTGCCCTTTCTGCATCAATTGATATGATCATGTGATTTTTTTCATGCTTACCTTATTCATGTTGGGTATTTCATTACTTGATTTTGTATGTTGATCCATCCCTATATTCCAGCAATAAATCCCACTGGGTGATGGTATATCATTGAACTCATTTTAAAACAAAGTTAGAAAGCCGGGCGTGGTGGCGCACGCTTGTAATCCCAGTACTTTGGGAGGCGGAGACCGGAGGATCCGGGTTCGCAGCCAACCTCAGCGCGCGTGCGCGATCGATCAATCTCTCTCTCTCTCTCCTCTCTCCTCTCTTTCTCTCTCTCTCTCTCTCTCTCTCTCTCTCTCTCTCTCTCTCTCTCTCTCTCCCC
>PVJS01031636.1:0-13651 GCA_004027185.1 Glis glis | reverse complement strand
ACTTCACACTGCTGAAGATTCTTAAACTGTCTTAGCATGTCACTTTTTTTGTGTGTGTGGTACCGGGGATTGAACCCAGGGGCATTCTACCTCCAGGCTACACCCCCAGCCCTATTTATTATTCTTTATTTTGAAACAGGGTCTCACTAAGTTGCGGACGGCCTCACTAAGTAGCTGAGGCTGGCTGCAAACACAGATCCTCCTGTCTCAGCCTCCCAAGTACTGGGATTACAGCGTGCTACACCACGCCCGGCATGTTACATCTTTTAATCATGGCTAAGGAATGCATGACCAAGACGAGGAGTTAGAGATATTAGAAATAAGATTATAAGGATTGAAGTATAATATCAATGATAATATTTAATATACATTAATATAATATTTAATATTTAGTATAACATTTAATATAATATTAAATAGCGGACTAGTTAGCTATTCTTAACTAATTCTCAAATACACTTCAAGTTGTGTCATACTGACTTTGAATGGATATTATTAGAATAACATTAAATAAGGAAGATAGGAATATAAACAATGCAGGATACATATTAGAGTATTAAGTAAACAGATTTTCTTCAGTTTGGAAAGAAAACTTCTATTATGTAGAGATAATAAAAAACAATTATGTAATCTTGATTTTGCTTTAAAAATCAGTTAATTTAAATTCTTGCAAAACTAGTTGCTTCGGCATTATATAGATCAGGAGTCACTAATTTAAAAATGTACATGGGCTATTTATTTTAAGTAAAATGCATGAAATTGGATAAGGTACCACTCATAAGGAACAACTGCTCTCTAGCCCTGGCTAATTATCATCAGGTAGAAGAACTGTCAGTACTATACAGATACTCTGAGTCTTTCATGAAACAGCAATAAGCCAGGTTTTTATAAATTTGAAATGTCTTAAGAATACATGATATGTGTGTGTGCTTTTCACCAAATTTTTTACCTCTAATATAGACATTTCATATATATGTTTTCGAAAAGCTTCAAAGCCTATGTCCAGCAGGGCGTGGTGGCGCACGCTTGTAATCCCAGTACTTGGGAGGCTGAGACAAGAGGATCACAGGTTCGCTGCCAGCCTCAGCTACTTAGTGAGGCCCTCTGCAACTTCGTGAGACCTGGTTTCAAAATAAAGTATAAAAACTAGGGCTGGGGGTGTAGCTCAGAGGTAAAATGCCCCTGGGTTCAATCCCCAGTACCACACACACAAAAAAAAGCCTATGTCCACATAGGAGCCTCAGTGTTATTTGCCCAATAAAAGTAAATTATAACATTTTCGACAGCTTTCAAAATCATCTCAATTCAAATTTGGAGTTAGCATTATATTTAGTTTTACATTCTTCAAGAAACAAGGCAGAATAACTCATTCATAAAAATCACCTTTTATAACCAATTTTAACCACAGTGCTAAATAAAAGAATTCTAGATAAAGGCATGCAAATAAATACCACTAAATGCTACTGTTATAGATGGGATCTGGAACATTCTCTAAAAAGCTATGTGTTGGAAGGACATCACGCAATGCACAGTGGTTCAGACATGGGGCACAGCTGGAGGAAGTAGCCCACTGGGGGCTCATCTTGAGGACTACATCTGTCCCTGGATGCCTCTCTCTCTCTCTCTCTCTCTCTCTCTCTCTCTCTCTCTCTCAGCAGCTTTTCTCTGCTACTCCAAGCCATTGTGATCTTTCTGCCTTGGAGCCATCCTACCATGGACTGAACCTCTGAAACTGTGAGTCAAATAAACCTTTCCTCCTCCAGGTTGCTTTTGTCAGGTATTTTGGCCACAGCAATAAAATGTTAACACACATACTGTCTCCAATATGGAGGCTTAAGCTAAAGAAACATGTAATAAAATAAATGTTTGTTAAATATTTATAATTTTTAACAAAGATATAAAGCAAAGAACAAACAAAAAGGATATAAGTGTGAAAAGGCCATAGGTAATGGGATGTTTAGTTATCCTATTTAAAAATGAAATTATTTTCTAGCATATACATTAACTACAGACAAGGGAGTAAAGTGGTTTAAATTTTCAACAATAGGAGCAGGCAAAGCATGTCAAAACCATTTTATTTCTAGTAATTTACTCTTAGTCGATAATTAGAAATGTATACAAGAAAGTTGTTATAAGTAATTAAACTAATCACAACCAACCACTTACAAACTAATAGTCAACATTAAGAATATAATTTTATCAATCACATATGTTTGTAAGATTTGACATTCAGACATTAAAATAACCCTCTGGATGATATTAATGATATGGGAATATGCTTCCATAATACTATCGTAAAGTGAATATAAGATACAAACAATAAACAGCATTAGTGATAGATATTTTTATCAAGAGATAGGTAAGGGAGTATGAAGATATAGGGATGAAATGATAGATGAGAGATAGATAGATGTATAGATATGGATAGAGTCACTAGCCATTACAAATATTTTGTTGTACCTCTGATTTATAGGATTACCTCTGATTTATGGTATTACATATTTACAATTCATACTTTTCTGCGGCAGTTTATGTAAGGATTTCATATAAGATTTCTAATCAGAAAATTATAGACCTTTCTCATACCACCAGCTTTTTGTCCTACTTCTCTATAGTCAGAGAGTACTTCGCATGGGCTCTATGACCCCATAGTATTCAATACCTGCACAAACAACTTTGAATTCAAAGAATAAAAGAAGCTGGGCGTGGTGGCGCACTCTTGTAATCCCAGTACTTTGGGAGGCAGAGAGAGGAGGATCTGGGTTCGCGGCCAGCCTCAGCTCTCTTGCTCTCTCTCTCCCTGTCTCTCTCTCTCTCTCTCTCTTTCTCTCTCCTTAGTGAGGCCCTCCACAACTTCGTGAGACCCGGTTTCAAAATAAAGTATAAAAAAATAGGGCCAGGGGTGTAGCGTGGAGGTAGAACGCCCCTGCATTCAATCCCCGGCACCACACACACACAAAAAAAGAATAAAAGATGCATCATGCCATCACCTTCAATCAAATATAATCTCTTGGAAAATAAAAACCATAATCTTCATCTTTTTTCCCCAGAAAAAAATATCCAGAACTAAGGGGAAAAAATTGAATGAGTCATCTAATTCCATTATAAAAACAGAATGTATTGAACTATTTTAAGTCTGTAAGAGATTACATTTTAAATTGGTACATTTTATCAGAAAAACAAGCTAGAAATTCCCAAGAATTGTAGGACTTGTGTATGCCATGTTGTATGTATTTGTGTGTGTATTGCTGATGATGGCACAGGCCTATAATCCCAGTATTTGGGAGGCTGAGAGAGGAAGATCTCAGGTTTGAGATCAGCCTCAGAAACTTAGTGAGAGTCTCAGCAACATAGCAAGACCCTGTTTCAAAACAAAAAAATTTTAAAAAGGGCTGGGGGTATAGCTCAGCAGTAAAATGCCCCTGGGTATATAATTATATATAATTAATTATTACATATACAATTATATATTATTTTATATATAATTATAATTGCATATATACTTACATATTAATTACATTTTTCATACTTTAAGTATGTATGTACATATATATATATATACATACACATTTGCCAAATAATTTTAATGTTACTACATAGATTTTATCTTATTTCCTGTCACTTTTAAATACTTGTCACAGAAAGTACAAAGTCATTTATTGGTTAGCTTCTGCTTTAGCTTTTTCTTTTTAGTTGACATTTACTAACTATTAGTCATTTATTTTTATCTCTAGAAAGACCTCCAACTCCAATGCAATTTACCCTGATCATTTTCCCCATTGCTGAATGATTTTCAACTTCTGAAGCCTTTTTATGTGAGTTTAGAGAGATAAAATACTTCAAACCGAATCATTTAATAAAACTTCAATTAAGTGATAAATAAGATGACTATTGAAACTAGTGTAGAAGTACACTTGTGCCACTAAATGATGCAGGAAACATATCTAGTATAAATGAGTTGTTTGAAAATCAAATAAACATTACTGTTTAATATTTTTTCTAAAGAGATCCTTCAAACTGTTTTTCTAAGGAAAATAACATTTCTTTTGAGCTGTGTTTTTTCCCAAGTATTTATGAGCAATAATCAAATTTTTTAGTTTGTTTGTTTGTGGTACTGAGGATTGAACCCAAGGGCAGTTTACTTCTAAGCTACACCCCAGCCATTTATTTTTATATTTATTTATTTATTTAATTTATTTATTTAGTTTGAAGCAGAATCTTGCTAGGTTGCTGAGTTTCACTAAATTTCTAAGACTGGTCTCAAACCTGAGATCCTCTCCTCTCAGCCTTCCAAGTCCTGGGAGTTTAGGTGTGTGCCACCACCAACAATAATCAAGTTTTTAAATACACTGAATGTTGTAGTTAAATATAGAATGCCCCTGAAGAGCTCATAAATTGCTGTTTGGACTTGAGGTAATTGAGTCATGAGGGTTGTAATCTCATCAGGAGAGGTGGTAACCTAGGCAAGTAGGGTGAGGCTGGACTAGGTGGGTCCCTGGTGTTGCCTCAGGGTTATGTGTGATCCCTGACCCCCTTGCTTGCTCTCTCTTGCTCTGGCCTCCATGATGTGAGGAGCGGAGCCCTTGCTCTCTCCCTCTCTCTGCTTCCCACCGCCATGGCTTGAGCTCCAGTTCCGCACTCCAGCCTTACATGCACTGAATTCTGAGATCTCCAAAAATAACGGTGAGCAAATAAATCTTCCTTCCTCTAAGCTGTGGGGTCAGTTGTCTTAGATTATAGCAGTGAAAATGCTAAGACACTGAATTCCCAAAGTTTGAAAATACAGTCTTGTATTCTATATTTATTAATTTTATTTAAAGTTTAATTTGTACATGTGAAGCATTTCAATTCCTTTGATATCAGAAATTAATATTTAATACTTCTTGAGAACATACATATCACAAACCTAGGATCACTAATGTCATCAAATTGTTATAGATGAAGATTGATGAGATTATGTTATAAATTCTCACTTTTGTCAAAAAGGATGTTTTGAGCTTATATGTGCATTTAGTATTTTCAGTGTTGTTTTGAAGATATCGTTGTTATTATTATTTTTTCATAGTATAATTATTCTAGTCTTCCAAAAGGTCAAATGCAAAAGCATTAAGAAAGAATTTTTTTGATTAAAACAAGCTTCTTTGTCTAACATTAGTGGCAAAGAAACAATCCAACATAGACCTTTCCCTTCATGTTTTATAGGAATTGAGGGGAATAGCATACTTAAATCCAGGTTTTCATGATGTACACCTTGGCTGTCTGTATAAAGATTGTCAGCATGTATAATAAAATAAAATATTTTCAATATTTAATATTTTGTACGTAACATTAGAGTTCAGGTTGTGTAGTCATCAAAGGAAACTTTGCACTATTTACCACCATTTCTGGATTTGATTAGTATAGTTGATATCTATGATGGGAATCTGTACATCTTATTTGTACCCTATATAGCTAAATTTTTCTACCAGTCAGACTGAAAAATAATAGAGCATATCAAGACATTAGTTCAATAGCATCCTACATGATTCTGCATGTTTCTAAGGAAGTAGAAACACTCCCAGCTGATAATCAGGTTGCCTGCTGAGTTCTCTGCTACTCTCCCTCAAGTCCAGTCTCTAGAAGTTGTCGTAAATGGGAATCTGAATTACAGTAGATCACCAAGTCTAATGAATAGATGGATCCCACCTAGAAATCAGACCTCTTCTGCTGTATTCACTCTGGGAATTTCCACTGAGAAGGAGGAGGAGAAGCATCTGGTCAGCTGTTGGAGCATGATGTGTATATTTATGCTTTTAGATGTTGTTTGGTATTTAAAAGCGCATAAGGAAAGAGTACATTAAAGAATATTACTTCAATGTCAATATGCACATATCTCATTAAATTTAAAGTAGCTGAGCTTAAAGTAATTTTTCCTGCAACATTTTACTCTCCCTAGGATTGTAAATCCCTGCAATTTTTCATGTTTTAATCTTATTTATAATTCTAACATTTTAATTCCTTAAAGTAGTTTTAACCTGCAGAAAAGAAAATTTTTTAAAAAAACTAACCTAATAAGTACTGAGGATTTGCTATCAATGTCATTTTTAGTACTCTGCCAGAAAAATTTGAACGTTTTGCCTAAAGATTACCTACTTACCTCGTTTCAAATCCTACTCTTTCATAGATGTATTTTATTATATTAGAACCTAGAAAATCTGCATGTATCCTAGGTAAGAAGATGGCTAAAAACTCAAATTCTTTTTTAATTCTTTCATGGAAGGAAGAAATGCATAACATGAGTAATATGTCCATTTATAAAAAAAATTCAAAGTGATGGGCAACCATAAACATGACAACTATTTCTTACAAAGATCATTTTGCAAATATTTTTTTTTTTTTGCGGAGCTACACCCCAGCCCTATTTTTTATTCTTTATTTTTTTTGAAACCGGGTCTCACTAAGTTGCGGATGCCTCACTAAGTAGCTGAGGCTGGTAGCAAACCCGGATCCTCCAGTCTCAGCCTCTCAAGTACTGGGATTGCAAGCATGCGCCACCACGCCCAACTTTAAATATTATTTTTAAAAAGACTATGTGTACCAGTAACTACATGACAAAGTCATTTGGTAGTATGAAATTTTTCAATACATTTTAGGGATTTTTTTTTGCGGTACCGGGGATTGAACGCAGGGGCGTTCTACCTCCGCACTACACCCCCGGCCCTATTTTTTATACTTTATTTTGAAACCGGGTCTCACGAAGTTGCGGAGGGCCTCACTAAGGAAAGAGAGAGAGAGAGAGACAGGGAGAGAGAGAGAGAGAGAGAGAGAGAGAGAGCTGAGGCTAGCCACGAACCCGGATCCTCCGGTCTCCGCCTCCCAAAGTACTGGGATTACAAGCGTGTGCCACCACACCCAGCGGGATATTTTTAATGTCTCTATATTCCTTTCCATCTTATATCACTTTAGCATTAGTTTTCATTATTAACAACTAGATATTTTCAATGAATCCAAAACACGGAACAGGAGAAAAACAAACAATAGTTAATTTTTTTTTAAATCAAATCTTTAAGCCGGGCGTGGTGGCGCACGCTTGTAATCTCAGTACTTTGGGAGGAGGAGACCGGAGGATCCGGGTTCGCGGCCAGCCTCAGCTCTCTCGCTCTCTCTCTCTCATTCTCTCTCTCTCTCTCTTTCTCTCTCCTTGGTGAGGCCCTCCACAACTTCGTGAGACCCAGTTTCAAAATAAAGTATAAAAAATAGGGCCGGGGATGTAGCGCGGAGGTAGAACGCCCTGCGTTCAATCCCCGGTACCGCAAAAAAAAAAAAAAGAAAGAAAATAAATAAAAGCAAATCTTTAGAATAGAAACAAACCTTTGGACTAGAAATAGACCTTTGGAGTAGAAACAGTTAAGCAAATGACACCATAATTTTAAAATTAATTTTGAAAATTTGGGAATAATAAAATTCTATTTTATTGATGTACAATCTTATGGATTTTGACAAAAGCAAAAAGTCATATTCACCACCATAATCAGAATACATAACAATTCTGGTAACCTAAAACATCTTGTGCTGCCCTTTTAAGTCATCCTCGTCTTTCCTGGGTACATGAAATAACTGATCTGATTTCAAAACCTATACTTTTTCATAAAATTCTTATAAATAGAATAGGATAGTATACAATTTTTATACCAACTTCTTGCCTTTATACAATGTAATCCACAATATTGCATTTATCAACATTTTAGTGCTTTGTAGTATCAAATATTTTCTGGGTTTTTCTAGATACATGATTTGGTGTTATCTGTTATTAATTTGCAAAATTCTTGGACTCTATTCTATTACCTCCACTCTACTCTTTCTCTCATCCATTCGGGGCTCTAATTATAAGTATATTTTATAATTTCATATTGTCCCACCCATGTTGATTTCTCGTTTTAAATATATTTCTCTCTGCTGGTTTCATTTGAGTAGTTTCTATTGACGTATCTTCAACTTCATTGATTTATTTATCCCTTAGTTCTTTGAATCTGTTGATTAATACATTGAAGATATTCTTTATTTCTATTACTGTATTTTCATTTCTAACACTTCTATTTGATCCTTATAATTTACATCTCTCTGCTGATTTAATTTTGATTTGCTTCTCTTGCTCATCTAATTTTTCATGCTGTTCACCTTTCTCATTTGAATTTTCAACAAAATGTTTTACATTCAAAATTGGTTATTTCCAATGTCAGGGTCAAATCTGAGTCAAGTTTTATATTTTCTCTTTTGAATTCTTTTTTCATATTTTGTAATGTGCATCTTAATCAGTTGTCGAAAGCTAGACATTCTGTATGTTTAGTAAGGATTAATGCCAAAAAATAATAATAATGCCAAGAAGCCTGTATATTTTGAGGCAGAAATGTACAAAATAAGCATGTCTCAAAATATCTCAAAATAACATACCCGTTCTTCTGTTAAACTTTTAATGTGGACTTTTAATTAAATCTAAAGATAAGTTAGGCTGCATTTGATTTTGGTTTTGCTGTGGATACCCTCAGTGCATCAATTGAAGTACAACCAGTTTCAGAATAAGTCTAGTTTGTCAGCAGTTTTATCTCAATGTCTACTCCACCCTGGGCTTCTCCCCTTTTACTACACCATTTTTTTCTTCCTTTTTCCTCTTTCAGCAGTATTCCACTTTCACTTGTTAACCTGAAGGTGTGGTATGTCTGTTTGTCTGAATAAATCTTATTTGTAGACTTGGTCTAGAGGTTCATGTTTCTAAGTCTTCTTGGGTTTGTGCACAGTATCTATTCCTTCCTTCCATCGGTGGCAAAGGTTGTTTTTAAGTTCCCTCTCTCTAGCTGGACTAGGTTTTCTTACGTGTCTTAAGGGCAACATAGAGTAGATAAAAAAGAATCTGTGTGGGACTTGGTTGCCCTTTTGAAGCAGCTGCCCTTAAGGCACTTTGAAGCAGCTGGCTCTCCTTTTGAAGTAGCTCTCCCTGGCCCCAACCATGAGGGATGCTTTTCAAGACTCTTGTCAATCATCTTTGTGTCTGCCCCAGGAACTCCATGGAAAAGTTCCTGTGAGTGTGAGCTGCCTGTATTTGTGTGTCTCCCACCTCAGGGGTTGCTCACTCTCAGCAAACCATTTTCTGCCCCCTCTGCTTTGAGTGATTTTTTTCTCAGATACCTAAATCCAGTCTCCTCACTCCATGTCACAGCGCAGATGCTTTGCTTTTCCAGACACTTTCCATGATCATCCTAAATAAAACAGAAACCCACCGGCTTCTCTTTTCATTCTTATTCTGTTTTTTCATGCCATTTCTTACCACTCGACAAATTGTGTGTTGGTGTTTATTTACTTTCTTACTCTTCCACTTAAATGTGTAAAATCTATGATAAGATAAGCTTTGTTTTACTTTTAAACAGCACCTAATACAATGCAGGTAAAGTAGTCTCTAAGTAACAAGATGGAACAAATAATTTAAGGTAACATGGCTGAGAATTTTCCAGAATTGATAAAAATATATTCAAATCAGAATATATACAATGAAATCTGTATATATGTGTATATATAAACATAGATAAATTATATCTATATTTAGATAAATATCTATATATCATATATATCATAATAATATAGTGTATGCACAGTAATATTATAAAATTTCCAGGTGGACTATATAGTTTAAATGCAACCTAAAAGGAAATTTTTTTATAAAAATTACAATTAGACTTACAGCTAACTTCTCATAACAATATTACATGCCAGAGGTAGAATCAATCTTCAGCCTGCAGAAAGAAATCACCTACCAGTATGGAGCAATGTACAAGGAAGAGTTCATTGTAATAAAATGGCTAAATGCATTTTATCTGAATATCTGAATGAAAAATTTCTGGTGATCCCATCCTCCCTTGGATGAAGTTCTGAGAACTGACTAGGTCTGAAAACTAGGCAAGGGATTATTACCTGATTCAGGAGGCTAGCTTTCATCTCCTGATCACGCATCCTTGATACTTTTTATGTGTATAGATTGAGAAGCATTCCTATTGGACAGCGCTATCTTGCTTCTGAAATGCTGTTTGCTGATAATCAGCTCCAGAGGTCCATGATATTTTGTTTGTTAAGATTAATTACTGATAAAAAAAAAAATAAGAAGGATGGGGCTTTTGTACACCAACGACCTCACTGAGATCTTGATTTCTAACATTTTGGGTTTTACACATCCACACCCAGAGATTCTGGTCGCCATTTCTTTTTTTTTTGTTTTTTTTTTTTTTTTTTTTTTTTTTTTTTTTTTTTTTTTTTTTTTGCGGTACCGGGGATTGAACCCAGGGATGTTCTACCTCTGCGCTACACCCCCGGCCCTATTTTTTATACTTTATTTTGAAACCAGGCTTCATGAAGTTGTGGAGGGCCTCACTAGGTAGAGAGAGAGAGAGAGAGAGAAGCGCACACACAGAAGAAAGAGAGCCAGCAAGCAAGTGGATTCAAAGACAAAAGCACAGTCCCTAAGGCCACACCCCAGAGACCCACCTTCTCTAGTGAGTCTCCACCTGCCTAGGTTACCACACAATACATCCATTACAATGGATTTAACTGATGATGAGATTACAATTCTCAAGACTTAGTTACATCAACTCTGATTGTTAATACATGAACTTTTCAGGGACATTCTGTATCTAGCCATAGCAACCTATTGTTTTATATTTATTCATGTTAATACTTTTGCAGTGTGTATTATCTCATTTCGTTCTTGCTAAAGCTGGTGAAACATTAAAAACAATAATAAACATTATGCTGGTGAAGAGATTGAGGCTCATGATGATTTGTATGTATGTCTAAAAACAACCTGCTTAGAATGGGGCATAGCTAAGACTAAAGATTTCAAATATTTTAGTACAGTAATTAGCCCTGAAATGGTGGAATTGTACCATAATAGGACTGCAGAATCCTAGGTTATGCCACTAATCATTTGTGTTATTTACAAGACCAACTTGACACCTGTAATTTATCTTTGTTTATATATTATTTTATCACTCTCTAAACAATTTCCTTTGACACTATCTTTGACTCTTTTCCTTCTTATTTCTTATTTTGAAGATTTAGTTTAAATTACAGCAAAATAATTGAATTACAACCAGTGTATCCTTTATTTTCTACTGTGATTTTTTTTTCTGAGGTTTTTCTAGTTGCTTTTGATTAAACAATTTGCTACTGTATCACCTAATGTCAGAATATTTTTGTTAATTGTTTTAGTAATACTTGAATCTCATTTAAGTTTTTTATATATTCTAAAACAGGAAAAAAATACCCAGAAAACTCAATCCAAATTAATGGACTATATCAACTCTCTGTCTGAAAGTCTCTCATTTTGCAAACACAGAAATTGTTAGATGAAGCAGCAAAACGCAGAACCTCCATCAAGTGCTATTTCCTGCTGAGCAGATTCTTAGAAACACTGAAAGTCTTGAAAGAAAAATGAAGGGAGTCTACTTTGAAATAAGCATGATGTTTCACGCTGAGACAAATCACACTCCCAGGATATGTGAACATTGAAAACAGACTTGCAAGCCAGAAACAAGAAACAATAATGCTAGCTAGAGATTCAACCTCCAAATAAATAAAAAGCAAAATTTTAGTGTTTGGAGGAATATGGAACATAAAGTTAAGCAAATAGAAGAACAACAATAACAAAACCATTCAAAGGGCTTTATATATATATATGGTTTCTTTTAAAAAAAAGTCAATGATATTCTGTTCTGACTGCATTGACAAGTACACACCTATAAAATGTTAGTGCCAAAGTTTAACAGTTGCAGACTTAATTAGATGAACCAGATGTGGATATGGTGAAAGCCATTTGAACAGAAACTGGTTTGAACTTACTGGCTTTTAAGTTCTTTAACCTCTTCTTTCTGAAGTGAGTCTCAGATACAGACATCTTGAATATAAAAACTTCTAGCTAAAATGCCATTACAACATTTTTGTTTACGTTTTGTCTCTCAGCTTTTTATTTTTTAAATGACAACAGTTTCATAAAATATTGTCTACCCAGAGTTTTATGTAACTTGCAGTAATATAACACCACACAGTCCTACAAGTGGAAGATGAAAATATGTGTATTATAATAACTTGAAAACTAATAACTACATAAGTGGATTTCAAACAATAGTTATCAAATTAGAAAATAAATACATATAATGATATATTTTTCTAAATCTTCTTAAAGATAATGAGGGGTATATTATTTCTTCTACATTTTTCACAAACATATCAGACTTCAGTATAAGAGATGGACTGCCAAGTTGTAGAAATGAAATCTAAACTGATGTCCAATATGTTATATGTGCTAATAAATCTGTGGGAAGTTAATTTTAATATTGTAACTTATCAGAAAAATTATGCAAATTTTGCTCATTAGATTCAGTTATTAGAAATGTCCACCATGCCTGTGAGTCAGGCATGGTGGCACACATGTACTGTAATCCCAGTACTTGGGAGGCTGATACAGGAGGATCACAGGCTTAAGGTCAGCCTCAGTAACTCAGCACGCGGTGATGGAGAAGACATGCTGGCTACTGGCATAAGCTCCCGGAACATGTTTCCTGATTTCAAATCTGGTTCTCATAAGCTGTGACATTTGCTACTTAGTTCAAACTCTTCATGGATCAATCAATTTTTCTCATGCATAAAATGAGAGCAATGAATATATATATTATATATATAATTTTCAATTATAAATGTGTTCAAAGAAATAATGGAAAATTTTCCTAAAGAAATAATAGAAAGTATAAGAAGGAAATCTCACCAAAATAAAGAATATCTACAAAGAGAATAACAAAGAAAAAAAATATATAAATATAATAATAATAATACTAAAAGAACATGGAGCTGAGAATACAAATAAAGGTATTAATTATAGTCTCAGGAAAACCACAAAGACATTACATAAAACATACAAAGTTATTAAAATTGTACACTAGAAATATTCATTTAACCAAAAGAAGACAGTAATGTAGGAACAGGATAACAAAAAGTTATGATATATGTATATAGCAAAATGTCAAGTGTAAATCTTACCATCTCAAAACTTATGAAACATACAAATCTAAAGACAGATTTTAGCTGAATGGATTAAAAAACAAAAAAAAGCAATGATTTAACTATATATTGCCTATAACAGGCAGATGTTAGGTCAAAACACAGATAGAAAGTAAAAAGATTGAAAAAGCTAAGCAAATCTCAACACTTATCTTTTAATATACTAATATGAGACAACATAAATAGACATTAAGACAAAAATATTATTAGAGACAAAGCAGGACATTTCAGAGTTGTTCAATTCAGCAGGAAAATTTAACAATGATACCTATTGCAAACACATACCTAAACAGAATCCAAACATATATGAAACTAAAATTGACAGAATTAAATGGAGACAAATAGCAATACTCAATACCCCATTCTCAATAATAGGATACAACAATTAGGAAGAAGACCACAGCAAAGAAACAGAAAACTTTGAGCATCATTATAAACCGACTAGATCTAACAGATATCCATAGAACACTGTACCCAAGAAGAACAAAGTACAAATTCTTTTCAAAAGCACGTGGAGAATTCTCCAGTAGAGACCCATACTAGGCCACAAAGCAAGTCTTTTTTTTTTTTTTTA
>PVJS01031634.1:0-23279 GCA_004027185.1 Glis glis | reverse complement strand
AGAGAGAGAGAGAGAGAGAGAGACAGGGAAGAGAGAGAGAGAGAGAGAGAGAGAGAGAGACGAGAGAGGAGAGAGGAGAGAGAGAGAGAGAGAGATCTCGCGCACACGCACATGCGTGCTGAGGTTGGCCGCGAACCCGGATCCTCCGGTCTCCGCCTCCCAAAGTACTGGGATTACGCCCGGCAGACTTTGATAACTTTGTATATGTACATCCTGTGCATTCCCCCCCCCAGTTAGGTTGCCATCTTTACTAATCTAAGGCTTTCTCCATCTTTGTCTGGAGTCCCTCCTACACCCTATTCTCCCTAGCTTCCACAGATTATGGAGAGCATCTGACTTTTCATTTTTTGTGACTGACTAATCTCACTAAGCATAATGTTCTCCAATTCCATCAATTTTCTTACAAATGACATAATTTTGTTCTTCTTTATGGCTGCATAAAATTCCATTGTGTACATATCCTATAGTTTTGTAATCCATTCATCTGTTGATGGACATCTTGGCTGGTTCCATAGTTTGGCAATTGTGAATTGTGCAGCTATAAACATAGACACGCATGCATTAGACTGGTAATTTGGATTCCATTCTTTTGGGTAGATACCTAGAAGTGGTATTGCTAGGTCATACGGTAGGTACATTCCCAGTCTTCTGAGGATCTTCCACACTGTTTTCCAAAGTGGTTGCACTAATTTTAAATCCCACCAACAGTGTATTAGAGTTCCTACTTCTGCACATCCTCGCTAGCATTTGTTATTGTTTGTGTTTTTAATGATTGCCATTCTAATTGGGGTTAGGTGAAATCTCAGGGTAGTTTTGATTTGCATCTCTCTGATTGCTAATGATGCTGAACATTTTTTCATATATTTATTGGCCATTTGTATTTCTTCTTTTGTGAAGTGGCTATTTAGTTCATTTGCCCATTTTTTGATTGGGTTGTTTGTGTTTTTAGTGGTGAGTTTCTTGAGTTCTCTGTATATTCTAGATATTAGTCCTCTATCAGAGTAGTAGATTGTAAAAATCTCCCATTCTGTCGATTCTCTGTTGAGGTTCTTGGTAGTTTTGGTAGCTTCCTTTGCTGTGCAGAAGCTCTTCAGTTTAATGCAATCCCATGTATTGATCCTGTTTTTAAATTCTTGTACCATTGGGGTCTTGTTGAGGAAGTTTTTGCCTGTGCCTATGTGTTGAAGAGTTGGACCCCTGACCTCTTCAAGTAGCTGCAAGGTCTCTGGTCTAATTTTCAGGTTTTGATCCATCTTGAATTTACTCTTGTGCAGGCTGAGAAGGTGGGGTTTATTTCCATTTTTCTGCATGTGGTTGACCAGTTTTGCCAAAAACATTTGTTGAAGAGGCTATCTTTTCTTCAGTGTATGTTTTTGGCTCCTTTGTCAAAAATCAATTGGTTGTAAGTGTGCATATTTGTTTCTGAGTCTTCTATTCTGCTCCATTGGTCTATGTGTCTGCTTTTGTGTCAATACCATGCTGTTTTATTACTATGTCTCTGTAGTATAGTTTGAAGTCAGGTATTGTGATGCCTCCTGCATGGTTCTTGTTGCTGAGAACTACTTTGGCTATCCTGGGATTTTGTTGTTCCAAATTAATTTAAGGACTGATTTTTCTATGTCTGTGAAGAATGACCTTTGTAATTTAATGGGTATTGCATTGAATGGCCATTTTGATGATATTGATTCTGCCTATCCAAGAGCATGGGAGGTCTTTCCATCTTTTAAGATCTTCAATTTCCTTTTTCAACATTCTATAATTTTCCTTGTAGAGGTCTTTTACATCCTTAGTTAGGTATATTCCTGAGTATTTTATTGTTTTGGGTGATATCATGAGTGGAAATGTTTTCTGGATTTCTTTCTCAGTGGGTTTATGATTGACATATAGAAAGGCTTCTGATTTTTTAAGATTGATTTTGTATCCAGACACTTTGCTGAATTTGTTGATCAGTTATTTAAGCCTTTTTCTTGAGTTTGCTGGGACTTCTAAGTATAATATCATGTCATCTACAAATAGAGATAGTTTCATTTCTTCTTACCCTTTTTATACTCCTTTGATTTCCTTCTCTTGTCTTATTGCTCCGGCTAGATTCTCTAGTACTGTATTGAAAAGGAGTGGTGACAGCGGACATCCTTGTCTTGTTCCTGTTTTTAAAGGGAACTCTCGAAGTTTTTCCCCATTCAGTATGATGTTGGCTGTGGGCCTATGGTATATTGCCTTTATGATGTTGAGGTATGTTCCTTCTATTCCAATTCTCTGCAGTGTTTTTTATCATGAATGGGTGTTGAATTTTGTCAAATGCTTTTTCAGCATCCATTGAAATGATCATGTGATTTTTGTCTTTAGTTCTGTTTATGTGGTGGATTACATGGATTGTTTTTTGTATGTTGAACCAGCCTTGCATCCCTGGGATGAATCCAACTTGGTTATGGTGTATGACTTTCTTGATGTGGTTTTGAATGTGAGTTGCTAATATTTTGTTTAGAAGTTTTCCATCTAAGTTCATCAATTATTTAGGCCCTTGGTTTTGGTATTAATGTGGTGTTGGCTTTATAGAATGTATTTGGGAGAGTCCCATTTCTTTCTATTTCATGGAATTGATTGAGGAGTATTAGAATTAGTTCTTCTATAAAGGTTTCATAAAATTCACCTGGAAAACCATCTGGATTGGGGCTTTTCTTTGATGGTAGGCTCCTTATTGCTGCTTCAATCTCTTTGATTGCTATTGGTCGATTTAAATTTTCTATATCTTCTTGATTCAACTTAGGAAAGTTGTATGTGTCTAGAAATTTGTCAGTTTCTTCTAGGTTTTCCATTTTGTTGGAGTATAGTTTTTCAAAGTAGTTTCTGATAATCCTCTGGATTTCCACACTGTCGGTGGTAATATCACCTTTTTCATCATTGTTTTAGTAATCTGGGTTGATTCTCTTTATTTTGGTTAGATTGGCTAGTGGTTTATCTATCTTGTTTATTTTTTTTTGAAGAACCAGCTTTTGGTTTTGCTGATTTTATTCTCTATTTCATTGATTTCTGCTCTGATTTTAATAATTTCCTGTCTTCTACTGGCTTTGGGATTAGACTGTTCCTGTTTTTAAGGGCTTTAAGGTGTGTCATTAGGTTATTTATTTGGTGATTTTCTGGTTTTCTTATGAGGGCACTCAGTGATAAGAATTTTCCTCTTAATACTGCCTTCAGGGTGTCCCAGAGATTTTGATATGTCATGTCTCTGTTTTCGTTTCTTTCTAGGAATTTCTTAATTTCTCCCCTTATTTCTTCTCTGACCCATTCCTCATTCAGCAGTGTGGTGTTCAGTCTCCACGTGTTTATGAGGTTTCTCCAGGTCTTCTTTTTTATTTATTTATTTATTTATTTATTTATTTTGCAGTACCAGGGATTGAACTCAGGGGCATTCTACCTCCGGGCTATACCCCCAGCCCTATTTTTTATTCTTTAGTTTGAAACAGGGTCTCACTAAGTTGCGGAAGGCCTCACTAAGTAACTGAGGCTAGCCGTGAATCCAGATCCTTCAGTCTCAGCCTCCCAAGTACTGGGATTATAAGCGTGCACCACCATGCCCGGCTTATCTTTACTTCATCCACTACTGAATCCAAAAAGGATTAAGGCTTTGGGAGTAGTGCTTGTCTTCTGTAACTTGTCCCCCCACATTTTGCAGATGGCTCTTGGTTTCTCCAGAGATCTTTAGGGCAATCCCCTTTGAATCAGCATGTTAGCTCCAGACCCTGTCTTTCACATTCTTTTCTCATCTCAAAACCTCCCACTTTCAACTCCTTCTTTTCCTCCACCCTGGCACCACTTCATCTTTAGAGGATGGCAGTCATTTTCTCTTCTATCCAGTTCTGCTTCTAAGAAGAGGGATGCTACGAATCATGAGAATAAATGAAGGATTAGTGGATGGAGAACTAGCCCATCATAGTGGCTGGCTTTGGGGTAGAATATTTTAAAGAAACAGTTGACATCTTGTCCTGTAAAGGCTGCCTTCCTGTTAGACTACTCACTTCTATACCACATGGTCTTAATCTTTTCTTAGAGTTGCTTTACAAACATTCCCTTCCATTGCTTTATCCATAAAAAATGTCAGGCTACAGAAAAGGAGAGAAGAGAGAAGAAAAAGAGAATTCCACCCAGATGCCCTATGTTAAACTAACTGAAATGGACATTTATTATCCCATTCCTTCTTCTTTTGGTACCCCAGTTTTCCTTTATAGCTCAGCAAAGACATCAAGGGCTCCTGACATCACTTGAGCCATGTTTTGCCTGAATCCATATCTACCCAGGGATTATTGAGTTATAAGAGCAATACAATCTTCATTACCTTTGGCTGGCTTGAGTTTGGAAAAAGATTCACCCATGAACTTTCTTTTTCCTGACCAGATCTTTCTGGCCAAGACTCTAGACTATTTGAAGGTCTTAAACTGTGACATAATAGTCCCAAGCAGCAAACCAGTGTTGACTTTCCTGATGGTTACTAATGTGTGATAGAGGGCTCTGCCCTGATATAGCATTTCTGCAGCAGTAGGGTGGGCATCCATGGGATGGCTACTTGCACTGATGGCTAAGAGTGCATCCCCTTTGGGTCCCAAGTGGCCCCCCTGCACCTACACATAACTGCAAAGGATGAGTCTGGGAAAGAAGGAAGAAAATGAAAAGATTGTGGTGATGGCTCCACAACACTCCCAGAATGTCCCTCGATGTAAGAAGCAGAGGGGCCTGGGAGCCCTTTCTAGCATGTCTTTAGTGTCTTGGAAACTCCTTAATTTAAACTAGAAGGTACTATGCTCATTTCTCTCATTGCTCATTTCTCCTCTTCTTCTATTTCTTCTTCTTCTTCTTCTTCTTCTTCTTCTTCTTCTTCTTCTTCTTTTCTCTCTCTCTCTCTCTCTCTCTCTCTCTCTCTCTCTTTCTCTCTCTCTCTCTCTCTCTCTCGTCTCCCTCTTCTCTGAAAAGGCCAGGTCCACCTCTAAGGGGATCCTGATCCCAGGATGAACAGCCAGCTTCTTTATTTAATTAACATCCAAACTCTTTCTTTTCCTCAGGCCTGGTTACCAGGAGTAACCAAAGCAAGTGCAGACACATGCAAGGAGCCCCAAGAGGCTTAAGACCCAGGGGGCTCAGCTAGAATAAAAACTGAGTTTGGAGACATGTTTCAACTTATTCTGCTGATAAATAGGTGTTCTGGACTCTTCTTGAAGGAAATTTCACTGCATCTCGAAGAAAAAAATCAAGGGAGTGCATAAAGAATCTTTATCAGACCTTCTGGTTGTTTGTATTTTTTAAGTAGAAGATGAATGGAGAATCTGTGTTAGTTCATTTGTGCAAATAGTCTATTCTATATGCTTGACCTACTAAACCAAAGAGATCACTATCATTAGTTGGAGAAGGAAAATTGAAACAGAGAAAAAAACTTAATAGCAGAAGACTTCAAAATATTTTTTATCAATTTAGGCTTAAGAAGATTTCAGCTGACACAGGGACAAATTACAATATATAAACAGGGTATTAGAGAGATAATATATAAATATTTAAGATTCTATCCACTGCAACCATGTCCCCCACTTCTGCTTAGTCAGCCTCTTCTTTTCCTTTAGAGTCCAGATAAGTAACCTTCTCTAAGGGGACACCTTCCTTGGTCTTCCAAAAGGAACCAGCTGCCTTGATAATTCCCATACTCTCTCCTCAAAGGTATCTTTTATAGTTCCTATCCCATTACAAGTTTGTATGTTTTGTTCAACTGTTTGACTAATAGAAAATAATCTCCAAGAAGATGGGGAATATGTCTTCTACTTCTCTTTGCCACTGAGATCCCTGTGCTTGGTACAGTGGCTGGCATAGATTACATGTTCAATAAATTTTTGTTGGCTTGATGGGTGAATGAATAACTGAAAAATGAGTGGATGGATGGCATATTCTGGTCCGGAGCACTTGCAGGCCAGTAATGGCAATGCTTGCATATGAAAAATATTAGTTTACTGGGAGTTTTAGTCATATATTTTCACCGCCTCTCTCTGATCTAAGTGACTTGGTCAGGTCATAGTTTGTTCTAGATGATAATAAAAAGTTCTTGGACCAACGTGAATGTTCATTTTTAACATCAATAAAGTTAATAATAGCCAGGTGTGGTGACACACATGTAATCTCAGTACTTGGGAGGCTGAGACAGGAGAATCACAGGTTTGAGGACAGGTCCAACAACTCAGCGATGCCCTCAACAACTTAGCTAGACCTTGTTTCAAAATAAAAAATGAAATAAGGCTGCAGGTATAGCTCAGAGGTAGAATTCCCCTGGGTTAAATCCTCAGTACCAAAAACAAACAACAAAAATTAATAATTGCTGTAATCTAAGCAGATCAAATATGTTTAAATCTATGAATTAATAATGATTTTTAAATTAAGATTGGTATAATTTGGGAGAATACTGGTGAACTAATATATTATTTTGAAAGCTAATAATTAAAACTAAAGGATCAGATGTTCATATTGTTTTTCCTATATGATCTGTACTACTGCTTAGCCACAAATGACAGGTTTTACTTTATAGAAATATTCTATCAATCATATTATAAAATTATAATATTCAAATATCACCATTGTGAAATCTTTAAGTAATTAACTGGTCATGGCAGATTATTTTTTCCAAAAAGGACATAACAATGTATAGGTCCCAGATCCATGCCATCAGATGATAGTCTGTTTCTTTCACCTCCCCTTGAAATTTAAGACCTTGTTGCTGCCTTAGAAAATGGAAAGAGTTGACCCTTTTTTCTCCAGTACCCTCAAGGAAGCCTAAAATTCAGAAATGGTTATAGAGGAACAGAGAAAGTCCCTCCTGGAGTTCCATGGTTCTATCATGAGGGATGGGAAAGATAATTCCTAAGGATTAGAGAGAGTGAAAGAATTTCCCAAGTTTTCTTTTTTTCTTTTTCCTCCCTCTCTCCTCTTTTTTCCGTTCTCTTGTACACAAGCTATGATGATCCACCCAAAACTCTGAGGAAGAAGTTTCTTCTCTGATCAAAGACGGTGCACTCTCCAAGATAAATGGGGTAAATGTTGGTTACTGTTTGTTTGCTGTGGCCATTGCTGTCTTTCTGCTGCAGGACCTGGACAAGGTGACAGTCACCAGAAGTGTGCAGCAGAGAGAGATAAGTAAAACTCCAGTTGTAGTTGTCTAAACAGAATATGGAAAAGGGGAGCTACAGGAAGCCAGAATGTACTGGGGAAATCATAGAGAAAATGAAGCTTGGAAAAGTGAACCAGTAATGTTGTTATTAATTCCTGGACTTAGCCCCCAAGTGGCTCATGCATAGATCTGACTCTAAATGGTAACCATAGTCAACCACCACACAATGATCTGAATAGTACAAAAGGCCCTTGAAAATGGACTTTACATTGAAACCATAACCCTTACATGGCTAACTGGAGCTTCTGACCTGAACCAAAACCAGTTTAAATTACTGCTAACACAAAACCACCAACATTCTTCATAGGATTTAAATTAAACCCAGAATCTCATAATATAATATTCAAATGCCTGTCAACATATGAAGGTCCTAAAAAATCTCAACAGAAAAGAGTCCAAAATTAGAAAACACAAATATGGCCAGTTGATTTTTTTTTACAAAGGTCCATAGGCAATTCAATAGAGAAGGGCTCATCTTTTCAAATGGTGTTAGAACAATAAGACATCCACATACAATAGAAATAAATGAATAATTCCCAATCTAAACTTCATGCGTTATGCAAAAATTAACTAAAAGAGATAGTAGGTCTAAATATGAAGCATAAAACTTTTAGAAGAAAGCACAGAACAAAATAATTGTGACTTGAATTTAGACAAAGAGTTATTAGACACGACGATGACAATAAAAGCACGACTTATAAAGAACTCACAAAATTCAACAGAGAAAATAACCCATTTAAAGATAAATAATAGAATTGAGCAGGTACTTCATCAAAGAGGATATACAGAAGACAAACACATGAAAATACGTAAAACATCATTATCTACTAGAGATATACGAAGTAAAGCCACATGTGATACCACTACATATCTAAAAGAATGACTAAAATTAATGTTCTGAGAATTCCAAGTACTGATAATCACCTGAATTAAGAGGATCCCTCATTCATTGCTGGTAGGAATGCAAAATGTTTTGGCCACTCTAGCAAACAGCTTGACAGTCTCTTCTAAAATTATACATTAATTACCACATGACTCACAAACCCCACTTCTATGTACTTACCCTAGAGAAAGTAAATTTTATGTTCACTCAAATACTTGTTCATGAATATGTATAGTGGCTCTACTCATAATTGCCTAAAACTAAAAAACAACTCAAATGTCCTTAGCAGGTAAATGTATAAACAAACTGTGATGCATCCTTATGACAGAAGTAATACTTAGCAATAAAAAGGAACGCATTGTTGATATTCACAGCACCATGCAGAGATCTCAAAAACATTGTGCTGAATAAAAGAAACTAGTCTCAAAAGATTACCTACTGTACAAATCCATTTATATGGAACTCTTGGAAAGAGAAAACTGTGGTAATGGAGGAAATATCAGAGGTGGAAATGAGTTAGAGGTCAGAGGAAGACCTGACCATGAAGGATAGCGAGAGGGACTCCTCTGGAGTAATGAAACTGTTTAGTTTCTTGATTGTGGTAGAGGAATCTATGCATGTGTTATCATTCACAGAACTGTGCGCCAAAAAATGGTCAATTTTACTGTATATGTTAATCTAAAAGAGTAAAATAAGCCACCAGAAAGGTTCTATAAATCCCCAAGTTAACATCTTAGAAACAGAATTTTTCAATAGATGAAAAGCCTTATTAATTCTACTCCAATATTCTCATACTCTTTTCTAAACTTGATTTATAAACATATGGTTTGTTTAAATTTATCTTGCTAAGTAGACACAGATTTACAGAGAAGCAGCCCTCTTTCTCCAGTGCTCACTGAATAAATGTCAGTCCACTTATACTTCTCTTCAGTGATACCATCCTCAAGATAATGAAAACGTGATGATGGGAAATCTTGAAACCAAGGGAAGTGCTCTGTGTCATACAGCAAGATGCCTTCCACATTGCCATTTCTCTACTGACTAAGAAACATTCTTCCCAGAATAGCTGGGCATGCTAGTGCTCACCTATAATCCCAGTACTTGGGAGACTGAGACAGGAGGATTGAAGGTTTGAGGCCAGCCTCAGCAACTTAGTGATATGCTCAGTGACATGGTGAGACCTTGTTTCAAAATAAAAAATTAAATAGGGTTGGGATGCAGCACAGAGATAGAATGCTGGTGAGGATGTGGAGAAATAGGAACTCTTCTACACTGTTGGTGGGATTGCAAATTAGTGCAGCTGCTATAGAGATTGGTGTGGAGATTTCTCAGAAATCTGGGAATGGACCCACCATATGATACAGCTATACCACTGTTGGATATCTTTCCAAAAGGATTGAAATAAAAATATTACAGCAATACATGCATACCCATGTTTATAGCAACACAATTCATAATAGCCAAATCATGGAACCAATCTAGGTGTCCATCAACAGATGAATGGATTACAAAATTATGGGATATACACACAGTGGAATTCTAATCAGCAATAAAGAACAAAATTATGTCATTTGCAGGAAAATGGATGGACCTGGAGAGCATTATGTTAAGTGAGATTAGCCAGTCACAAAAAGTGAAGGGGTTTATGTTTTCCCTAATATGTGGAAGCTAGAGAATAATCGGGACTTTAGATAATGGAGGAAAAACCCCAGTAGAGTTAGGGAGGGGGTCTAGGGGAAGGTAGTGTTGGGAGGGAAGGAGAATCAATGAAGGAAACACTGCCACTGAAATTGTGTACATATGTGAAATTACTAATGCCAATCAATATCATGTATGGGGAAGGGGATGGAGTAGGGAGGGAACTGCGGGTGAGTGGGGGAAGCTCACCAAGTGCTGTGTGCATGTATATCCCTATTACTTTGAACTATATAAGATGTGAGATTGCAATGCACCAATAAAAGTATTTAAAAATAAAAATTAAGTAGAAAATTAAAAATAGGGCTGGGAGTGTAGATCAGAACGCCCCTGGGTTCAATCCACAATTATCATCATCATCATCATCACAATCATCATCATCATCTTCCTACACAGGCACCCTCAGGTGATGTTTCAGGTGTCAGGGAAGCTACACTGAATCTCACCACCTACCTCCCACCGGGATTCCCAAACTGCTAATTTAATAAACAACCTTTTAAACAGAATATATCATATGGCTTGCCCAAGACCAGAGCTGAGCAAAGGACTAGCCTCAGGTAGACGCAATAAATGTATTTTGATGATAGCAATGTGCTCCAATGTTTATTCTTTTATTTAGCAAACACTGAGCTCATATCCAAGTCAAACAAACCAAAGAAAAACAAAACCCTAGCACCAAGATTAAAAACATGCCCTTTATTTCTCTGCACTCACACCTAAGGAATTTTCTTTTCATTTACCACAAGACAGTTGTGTAAGAAGTTGCTCTAAGAGAAGAAAAAGTATCTGATGCCCATGTCTTCTGATGCTGAAGATAGAAAAATCTGCCCAGCAACTCACAAATCAAGCAGCACTTGACAGAAAAATATGCTTGGGCAGCATTGCTTGGTGCATTCTTTAAATGGAAAATTGAAAATATAGGATCACAAGGGTCAGAGAGTTATTATTGGAATCTGGCTCTTGGAGAACACAGTACATACCATTTCTTCCATCCAAATTGCATTACTTTGTCCAAGTCACCCGATGGGGCCCAGGATAAGGTGTTTTTTCTGATGTAGATAACCACCCAGGTTTCCAAAAGCACATCCATTTAAAAGTGGGGCCCTGAAGAACACCAATGATGACAGAAAATGATATTTTTTTCTGGTAACCTCAGCATCACAGACAATAGTTCTACAAGAAATAGTTGACCAAAAGGGGAAAACTTTATTATTACACACATATAGTGCTATTTTGCAATATCTGCTGTTGAGGATAACTTCTAAAACGAGGCCTTTTGGAGAGTCTCATTCTGAATTAGGCTAAAAAAATCAAAACATTTCAAAGATTGAGGTGTTTTTATGACTTATTTGTGGGGCAGTAAGAAGAAAAATTTTAAATATCAAGGAAAATAAAGAATCTATCAAGGAAATAAAAAGGAGGTACAATAAAGATTAAACTGAGCCACAGTTGCATATGAACTTATTGGCTTAGCATTTAGTTTAACAAGGTTTCTAAAGTCAGCTAATTACAAAACTGTAGGTTTAATAATTGTCCCATGTAAGCTTTTAACAAAATGTCACCTGGATGCCCAGCTCTCAAATCATTTCATGTCATCTTGATGTGAATAGCCAGCTGCTAGGAACAGAAATGGAGTCTGGACTTTGGAATGTGGTGCTATTATTTTGATATCTTGGAATGAAGGGAAGAAGCTGCTCAGTGTCTCTGCTTGATTCAAAACAACATTTTTCATTAAAGTCTGTGATATAGCAATTGAAAATCAAAAGAGAATGTCTTATATACATTCACAGTGGCCACACATTTCAAGGGAGAAGAAAAGATGCATGCAGAGCCAAGAGAGATGTGTTCAGCAACCCATTTTATTTCAGCGAGAAACCTAGAATTTCACAGCTCAAAAGAGAAAGAAAAACAGATACCCATACCCATTTGGATCCCATTGAGGATGAAAATCTAACAACCCATTAAACACTAGTGTGAGAGAATGTCTCTTCTCCAAGCAGAACCAATTGACTCATTATCCTCCCCTCGAAGGGGGAAGCTCTCCCTCTCTTTTCATTGCCAGATATACCTATTCTCCCTCTCCATACTGAAAATGAAGCCCAGTTCCTTCTGTCTCACAATCGCATCTGCCAAGGTCACATTCCTACCTGGGTTTACACAGCACATTAGTGCTTCATCCTCAGAGAATCAAGCATCAAGTAAATGGGGGAAAAAACATGCTGAACCTGTAGGTATTCAGTTATGATTATATTATGTGATGGAGGGGATGAGAATATGAGTTAATTTCCTATATCTAAAATTTCCAGCAGTCACTCAGATAGATGAACTTGAATTCCTCCTGAGCTGTAGGGCTCACTACCTCTGGAGGCAATATATTCCACACTTGAATAGCTGTAATGCTTAGAAAACACTTATCTAAAGATGGCGACCAAGGGAGATACCACGCTACGATATCTCTGAGACTTGGATCTCAATCCCCTTGAAAACAACTTCTCCACAGGAGAAGAACAGCAACAAAAACTTGAAGTAAACAACTAGAAGTTTGAAACGCGACATAATCAAAGCCAGAAGACAAAACAGAGGAAAGTAAAAAGCTCCAACCACCTTACCTAAGGAATGGCAGCGGCGCCATCTTGGCCAGACCGCGCCGGCCGCTCCCGGCATTGCGGCTTCCACACGCTGCCAGCAGAGAAGCCAAGAGACCTGTTGTGAGTTCAACTGCAGGTCAGCAGAGACGAAAGCAAGGAGCGGCTCGCACCACACTCAAGAGACCAAATGGCGGTGGCTACAGTGGCGGCAGCAGTGTCACCTTGGCAGGACTTTACCGGTGGCTACCAGCATTGTGGCTTCTACACAAGACCAGCAGAGACGCCAGTGACCTGCTGTGCATCCAGCAGCTGCAGAAGAGCAGCAGTGAAGGCGAGCAGCAACCCGTTCCACGCGCGACACAGACCCGAACTGCTGCGTTGGCAGAAGCGTCAGCGGCCCATCTTGATCAGACTGCGCCTACAGCTACTGGCATTGTGGCTTCTGCAGGCCACCAACAAAGAAGCCAGGGAGCTCTTCTAAAACCAGCATTGCAGAGCATCAGCGACAAAAGCAAGCAGTAGTTCAATCCACACTTAGCAGAGTCCCCAGGGCCCGGAGGCCTGACCAGAACCTGCGGCAGTGACTGAGCCCACCCCTCCCCCAGAGATTAAGAGCAGCTCTCAATGAGATTGTAAGTTAACGAGCTGCCCCAAGGGGAGACCACCCAATGCAGCTACAGGGACGTGTGGGGTCTGAGACTGTGCGGATTGCCCCAGCGGAGGTGGGAGTGGGGTCAGCAGTGGGATGCAGTAGATGTGTGGATAAGCACACAGTCCCTGACAACATTTGGATGGAACAGATTTGCAGCCTGCGGGTCGCAGCACCCTTATAGAGTCCCCAGGGATCGCCATAGGACATACAGCTGTGGTACCTGGGGAAAATTGGACCAAACCAGCCCTCTGTGGAAAATGTGGAGTTCCGTGTTTGCACAGAATCGGGGCAAAGCGACACCTGCTGCTTCTGTAGGCAAAGAGAGACACAAGCCCAGGGCCCCATGCTGGTGACACCTGCCATAGGTGTAGACAGAGAGAGACATAGGGACAGCCCAAGTAGAGACCACAGAGACCGACGCTTTCAGTGAGAGGGGCAATAGTGGCACTGGTCGCTTGCACAGGTAGTCAGAGTCACCAGGCAAGGGTCCCAATCACTGAAGGAGAGCAAGAATTAGACCTTCAAATGGACATTATACTGAGCAAGTAAGAATAACCATTCAGTAAAGGCTATTCACTTTTAAGGCTCACCTAGTAGCAACTATCTACTTCCAGGATAAGAAACTATAAAGAGAAAGGGATTAGACATAGGATACCTACAAAGTGAGAGAGAGAGAGAGAGCTACCAAAAGCAACAAAGGTATAAACATAAGAAACCTGAAATCATGAAAAGGAAGAATAGCAAAGAAACAATGAGCCCCCACAATCCCACAACCACAGAACCCGCCAACTCAGAAGTGCAAAGAATGCCAGAAGGACAATTCAGAACTTCAATAGAGGAAATGATACAGGATTTATGAAAAGAATTCAGAGAGAGCCTGAAAGGAATGAAGGATCAAATAAGCAAAGAATCCGACACCTTGAACAGGAATCAAAAAGAAGCTCTGAAGGAAGTGAAGGATGCAATAATTGAAATGAAGGCATCAATACAGACCATCAACAATAGACTAGACCACATGGAAAACAGAATCTCACTCTTAGAACATGACCTATCCAAAAACGAACACATAGTACATAAATTAGAAAAAACAATTTGACAGCATGATTTGGACATTGAAGAGATCTCAGCCAGTCTTAAAAGAGCAAACCTAAGAATAATAGGCATAGAAGAGGGATTAGAAGCTGAAACTAAAGGAATCAATAATCTATTCAGAGAAGTAATATTAGAAAATTTTCCAAACATAGAAAGAGAGGTCGATACACAGGTACAAGAAACATATAGAACCCCCAATAGACAGGATCAGAGAAGAGATTCACCACGCCACATAATAATCAAACTGACTAATGTAGAGGCCAAGGAGAGAATTTTAAAGGCAGCGAGAGTATCACTCCCGACCTTACAAACCAAGTCATGAAAGCCAGGAAGGCCTGGAGCAACATATTCCAAACTCTGAAAGAAAACAACTTCCAGCCACGATTTGTATACCCAGCAAAGATATCAATCAAATTTGATGGAGAAATAAAAACCTTCCATGACAAACAGAAGCTGAAAGACTTATGTCTTCCAAACCAGCACTAGAGAAAATGCTCAAAGAGATTAATAATAAGGAAATGCCAGAACCAGAGAAACAGTGATTTCCATCAAACAAACAACTAGGCAAAGAACAAACACTACCTCAAACAGAAATTAAATCTCAAAATGTTAGGAATGAAAACCCATCTCTCAATAATCACACTGAATATAAATGGCCTCAACTCCTCAATCAAAAGACATAAGGTGGCAAAATGGATTAAAAATCACAAACCATCTATATGCTGCCTGCAAGAAACACACCTTACAACTAACGATATGCACAAACTAAAGGTGAAGGGATGGAGCAAGGTAATCCACGATAACGGAACTTGAAAACAAGCAGGAGTAGCAATTATGATATCAGACAAATTAGTCTTCAAACATAAACTTATCAGAAGAGACAAAGAAGGTCATTTCTTACAGGTAAAGGGAACAACCCAGCAAGAGGATATAACAATAGCCAACATTTATGCCCCAAACATAGGTGCAACCACTTTCATAAAAGAAACTCTTCGCGACATGAAATCACACATAGATCCCAATACAATAATATTGGGAGGCTTCAACACACCTCTCACACCACTAGATTGATCTTCAAGACAAAAGGACAACAAAGGTGCCTCAGATCTAAGGAACACCATAAACCAAATGTACCTAATAGACACATACAGAATATTCCACCAACTACAGCTGAATTCACATTTTTTTCAGCTGCTCATGGAACCTTCTCTAAAACAGACCATATCCTAGGCCATAAAGTGAATACTAGCAAGTTCAAAAAATGTGACATATTCCCCTGCGTCTTTTCAGACCATAATGGAATGAAACTAGAAATCAACTATAAGAAGACCCACGGAAACCTCATAAACATATGGAGATTGAATACCACACTGCTGAATGAGGAATGGGTAAAAGAAGAAATAAGGGGAGAAATTAAGAAATTCCTAGAAACAAACGAAAACAGAGAAACAACATATCAAAATCTCTGGGACACCCTGAAAGCAATATTAAGAGGAAAATTCATAGCACTGAGTGCCCACATAAGAAGAACAGAAAATCTCCAAATAAACAACCTAATGACACACATCAAAGCCCTTGAAAAACAGGAACAGTCTAACACCAAAGCTAGTAGAAGACAGGAAATTATTAAAATCAGAGCAGAAATCAATGAAGTAGAGAATGAAAAAACAATACAAAAAATCAACAAAACCAAAAGCTGGTTCCTTGAAAAAATAAACAAGATAGATAAACCACTAGCCAACCTAACCAAAAGAAAGGGAGAATCAACCCAAATTACTAAAATAAGAGATGAAAAAGGTGATATTACCAACTTTTACAGCACAGAAATCCAGAGGATAATCAGAAACTACTTTGAAAAACTTTACTCCCACAAAATGAAAAATCAAGAAGAAATTGACAAATTTCTAGACATGTACAACCTTCCTAAGTTGAATCAAGAAGATATAGAAAATTTAAATAGACCAATAGCAATTAAGGAGATTGAAGCAGCAATAAAGAGCCTACCATCAAAGAAAAGCCCAGGTCCAGATGGTTTCCCAGGTGAATTTTATAAAACTTTTACAGAAGAACTAATCCCAATACTCCTCAATCTATTCCATGGAATAGAAAGAAATGGGACTCTCCTAAATACATTCTATGAAGCCAACATCACACTAATAACAAAACCAAATAAAGACAGCTCAAGAAAAGAAAATTACAGACTTATATCGTTGATGAAGTTAGACGCAAAACTTCTAAACAAAATACTAGCAACACGCATTCAAAACCACATCACAAAAATCACACATCATGACCAAGTCGGGTTCATCCCAGGGAAGCAAGGATGGTTCAACATATGAAAAACAATCCATGTAATCCACAACATAAACAGAACTAAAGACAAAAATCACATGATCATTTCAATATATGCTGAAAAAGCATTTGACAAAATCCAACACCCATTCATGATAAGAACACTCCAGAGAATTGGAATAGAAGGAACATAACTCAACATCATAAAGGCAATATACAATAGTCCCACAGCCAACATCATACTGAATGGGGAAAAACTTCAAGAGTTCCCTTTCAAAACAGGAACAAGATAAGGATGTCTGCTGTCACCACTCCTTTTCAATATAGTACTGGAGACTCTAGCCAGAGCTATAAGGCAAGAGAAGGAAATAAGGAAAAGAGGAACTGAAACTATCTCTATTAGCAGATGACATGATATTATACTTAGAAGATCCAACAAACTCTACTAAAAGGCTCATAGAACTGATCAACAAATTCAGCAAAGTGTCTGGATACAAAATCATTCTTAAAGAATCAGAAGCTTTTCTGTATGCCAACCATAAATCCACTGAAAAAGAAATCCAGAAGACATTTCCACTCACAATATCCCCCAAAACAATAAAATATTTGGGAATAAACTTGGGTAAAAGTTTACCCAAGTTTATTGGGTAAAAGACCTCTACAAGGAAAACTATAAAACATTGAAAAAAGAAATTGAAGAAGATCTTAGAAGATGGAAAGATCTCCCATGCTCTTTGGTAGGCAGAATAAATATCATCAAAATGGCCATTCTCCCAAAAGTGCTCTGCAGATTCAATGCAATACCCATTATATTACCAAAGTCATTATTCACTGACATAGAAAAATCTGTCCTTAAATTCATTTGGAACAACAAAAAACCCAGAATAGCCAAAGTCGTTCTCAGCAACAAGAACCATGCAGGAGGCATCACAATACCTGACTTCAAACTATACTACAAAGCCATACTAATAAAAACAGCATGGTACTGGCACAAAAGCAGACACATAGACCAATAGAGCAGAATAGAAGACTCCGAAACAAACCCACACACCTACAGCCAATTGATTTTTTATAAAGGGGCTAAAAACACCCACTGGGAAAAGATAGCCTTTTCAATAAATGGTGCTGGCAAAACTGGCTAACCATATGCAGAAAAATAGAAATCACTTTCTCACCTTATACAAGAGTCAATTCAAGATGGATCAAAGACCTAGAAATCAGACCAGAAACCTTGCAGCTACTTGAAGACTGCATAGGCCCAGCACTTCAACACATAGGCACAGGTAAAGACTTCCTCAACAAGACCCCAAAGGCACACGAAACTAAAATGAGGATCAATACGTGGGATGGCATTAAACTGAAGAGCTTTTGTGCAGCAAAGGAAACAATCAAGAACCTCAACAGAGAGCCGACAGAATGGGAGAAGATTTTTGCCAGCTACTCCTCTTTTAGAGGACTCATATCTAGAATATACAGAGAACTTAAAAAAATCACCACTAAAAATACAAATAACCCAATCAAAAAATGGGCAAGTGAACTAAATAGACACTTCACAGAAGAAGAAATACAAATGGCCCATAAATGTATGAAAAAATGTTCAACATCATTAGCAATCAAAGAGATGCAAATCAAAATACCCTGAGATTTCACCTAACCCCAATTAGAATGGCAATCACTAAAAACACAAACAACAACAAATGCTGGCGAGGATGTGCAGAAGTAGGAACTCTAATACACTTTTGGTGGAATTGCAAATTAGTGCAACCACTTTGGAAAACAGTGTGGAGGATCCTCAGAAGAATGGGAATGAACCTACCATATGACCCAGCAATACCACTTCTAGGCATCTACCCAAAAGGACTGAAACCAAACTACCAGACTAATGTATGTGTATCTATGTTTATAGCTGCACAATTCACAATTGCCAAACTTTGGAACTAGCCAAGGTGTCCATCAACAGATGAATGGATCACAAAACTATGGGATATGTACACAATGGAATTTTACGCAGCCATAAAGAAGAACAAAATTACATCATTTGCAGGGAAATGGAGGGCACTGGAGAACATTATGCTAAGTGAGATTAGTCAGTCACAAAGAGTGAAAAGTCAGATGTTCTCCCTAATTTGTGCAAACTAGGGAGAATGGGACTTAGAAAGAACCCCAAACATAGAAGGAGAAAACTTTAGTTGAGCAAAGAAGGCGACCTAACTGAGGGAGACGGGAGGGGGGAAGAGGGAAATACACTAATGCACATGATGTGTACACACAAACTTATCAGAGTCAATCACTATGCTGAGCATGGAAAGAAGGGAAAGGGGAGGGAATAGGGATTTGAGGGAGGGCTAAATGAGCAATGTGTGCATGCATGCTTCTGATACCCTGACACTTATCAAAACGTTTAACTACAATGCACCAATAAATGTAATAAATTTAAAAAATTTAAAAAAATAAATAAAATTTAAAAAGAAAACACTTATCTAAACTAAGTAGAAATTTGCTCCCTGGAATTTCTTCCCATCAGCCTCTGCTGTGACCCCTGCAGCCCCAGAACAAATCTCATCTGTGTCCATATCAAAGCCACTTGGCAATTGGAAAGCTGGCATGTGATCTGAAAAGCTTGTACATTAAAATCACCTGAGGATGAGCTGGGCATGTTGTCTCATGCCTGTCATCTCAGTACCTGGAAAGCTGAGACAGGAGGATTGCAGGTTCAAGGAAAGCCTTTGCAATATAGCGAGACTCTCAGCAACCTAGTGAGACCCTGTTTCAAAATAAAAAATAGGGCTGGGGTTGTAGCTCAGAGGTAGAATGGCCCTAGATTTAATCCCTACTACAAAAAATAAATAAAAATTTAAAGATCACCTGAGGAGAACTTTGGTCATGCAAACTTCACAGTCCCCTCTACTGGGTCACATTCTGTGGAGTGGGGCCCTAGTCTACCCAGATAGAGTGAGGGCCCAGATGATTCCCAAGCACACCACAGAATTCTCAGCAGCCTCATCCCTCCTGTCTGCATGCCCCCTTTGAACTCAGGACATTTTCAATAGTCCAGGTATTATTCAGGTTACATCCTACAGACGGATCAAATAACTACAGAAGAAACTTAACTTTGGGAAAGGTCTAGAGAGTTGGATCTGTAATTAACTCAGGATGACGCTTGCCCAGTGTGGCAGACCATGTGACAGCAGGATGCCATGCACTAAGCTAGGTGACTTCATGAGTCTGCTGCCTTTTCAGTCTCTAAGACCTGCAATATCACTGTTATGCCCCTATTCTACAAATGAGAAGATTGAGGCTGCAATGGGCATAATGATTTATTTGTTCAGTATCATAGATCTGGGAAATCAGAATCAGATTCCTCTGACCCTGAAGCCTATATCTCCTTTCCCACAACAGACCCTCTGTTTCCCCCATAAAAGTACCAAAAGAAGCATTCCCGATTTCTGCAATATTATTTTTCCCCAAATAGTTTTTTTTAATTGTCTAATGGATCAAGTGTTCTACTCTTAACATTATTTGTTGATATGGTCCCTAAAAGATTCATGTTGGACCATACAGGGGAAGGATATACAAGGAACATTATTTTATATGTTTGGCTCTGATATGTTCACCAGATTCCTGATGACATATTTAAGATGACGATCAACACTTTTATGGTATGATTGGCAATTACCTACCATTCCCTGGCTTGGAACTCTTAACTCACCCAAGCGAATGGGATGTGATAAAGTGACACTTAAAATGCAGCTTGAGGAATACAGAGTGAGCTTCAAAGACATAACCCACAACAGTGCACAGGATTGGACATTTCCCCTCCAATGCCAATCTGTCTACAGTGCTATTTTTAATCTCTACATGGCAGCAGGAAAGAAACACGTAATGGAAGTAGCTGTAGGTAGCAGTAGATAAGAAAGGAAACTGTTAAAGGAGAAACTATTGGCACAAAAGACAAGACTGTTTAATTGGTTCATCTCTTGATAGCCCAGCCCAATATTTTGAGCAAGTGGGAAGAGCAAAAACTACCACCTACATAAGTGATTCCATCCAGCCTCCCACTCTATGCTGGGAAATTTCAAATAAGCCAACACACCTACACAAACAGCTCCTATCTTTATTTAGAAACTCTTATTCCACTGTTGGGGGGAAAAGTTCCTAATCAAGACAGCCAGTGTCTCTGTAGAGATAAGACTGTCAAATGGAAAGAGAAATCACACAATTAAGAGAGACTCAGATCCCAGCCCCTCAGGGCTCACGCTCCTATAGTGGGCATAAGAGCCCCACCACCACCCACTGACTATCCCTTCCTCATCAAATCTAAAAAGCAGAACTCATCCTGGGGGCCTATGAATGCCACATCAAGGTGATGAGGGACTCAGGAACCTCCAGCATTCTCTGGCAATGTTAATGATGTGAACTTTGTTCCATCCCACATTTCTTGTCCTGTTCTCCTAGGAATAGCAAGGTAACCAGAATAATGGCAGCAAGTGTGACTGCCAATAAGAAAGCAGAAAACAAATAATGCCTGGTGCTCCATTTATTTGTGACATAGCTATGTTACATTATAATAAATGGACTTTTCTGGTTTCCACTCTCGGCAGGGCCAAATTGGAACTCAGACGTTGTGGTTAAGAACCTGTGTTGCTGTTTCTTGGGATGAGAGCAGGCCAAAGGCAGCAGGCCAAATGGTGTCTCTTAAGATGAATGGCCCATTCTTGAATGTCTCCACCATATGTCGTACCATAATGTCTCTACAATTAGATGGATTAGAGGTTGCAGTCTGCTGTGGATAGCCATAGGACATGCACTGATAATCACACATTTTATTCTGTGGACAGAAAACAGCAGCCCACAAATGAATGAGCCTCCTCTGTATCCACATATTACATGAAATCAATACCTAACCACAGCAAGCCTGCATGGGCCTTTGGTAGTTGGCTCTGGTGAGGAAGTGGTACAGAGCTCCTCCAGTGAGGTAATGAGGCTCAAAGAGGGTCAGGGCAGATGGCAAGGTAGTGTCCACCCTACTGAACACATCTGAATTTTAGATTTAACGAATCTCCATTTGGCTATTAGGCTTGAATTGGAAAACAGTTATGAGACACAAATAATTATGCCATTGAGAGGAAGAGCAGGTGCTACCCTGGAGGACAGCTGTTAGAATATTCTTCAGATTGCTTTCCTCTGTGGACATGCAAAGCCTCCTTTGCAGAACTGGGAGAAGTGGCCAGCACCTGAGGCGTGTCCACCAGGAGTTGTGTGTGACATATGACAAAGGGAAAGAACAGAGAGCATAGAATCAAGCGATATGGTCATGGATCCCAGCTCTCCTGCCCCTAGAAAACCACAAAGTGTCTTGCAGTTCAAGCTCCCTATCTATAAAACAGGGATGACATTCAGTCTGTCTAAACTTCAAAGCCATTTTGAGGCATGAGTGAAATCTGAAAAGCATGAAGTGCTTTGTAGACTAGGAACCCCGAGACCATTATTATTTTAGGTAAGGCATCATTTTAGTAAGGCATTATTTTAGGAAGTAATAGGATCTGGGTATGCAGTATGAATAATCAAGAAGAAGTAATAGCTTCATTTATTAAATTCTCTATGCATTTTTTTTTGCAGTACAGGGGATTGAACCCAGGGGCATTCTACCTCTGAGCTACACCCCCAGCCCTATTTTTTTATTCTTTATTTTGAAACAGGGTCTCACTAAGATGCGGAGGGCCTCACTAAGTAGCTGAGGCTGGCTGTGAACTCGGATCCTCCTGTCTCAGCCTCCCAAGTACAGGGATTACAAGCATGTGCCACCACGCCTGGCTCTCTATGCAATTTTAGGCAAGTTCATACTAGAACACACAAAAAACAGAACAGAGGTGAATGACCTTGGAGAAAAGATTCCAACCAGAGCCAAGGGTATAGGGAAGAGGATGTAGAAAATCATTATTTATCTGGGCCATGCTGTAAGACTATGCCAAAGAGCATTCTACCTCAAAGATGGATGCTCCTGCAGGAATTCTTTCACTGTCCTTTGTTAAAATTTTCAGTCTATTTTGTACAGCCATTTCTTTTTGCATTTCTTTGCCTTTACCTAAGATTTATAGTTTTTTTTTATTTATTCAACAAAATACATAATCATTCCTTGGGGGACACATGATTTCAAGAGCACTAGGAATATTTTTAGAAATAACATTAAAAGATGTGGTAGGGAAAGAGAACTAAAGAAAACAAGAAAAGAGGTTCCAGGGTCCTTTACAAAATACCTGAGGCATCTTGCTTTCAAAGGAGAAGCCAGGCTGCTTGTGATGGAAACACAGCCAGCCGCTTACCAGCTGCAGAGATGGGTAAGAGACTATGGGACTCTGGGCAGGCGACTAGACTCCCTGGGCCTCAGTAGCTACATCACAATAGCCAAATCATTAAACCAACCCAGGTGTCCAACAGATGAATGGATAATGAAAATGTAGACACAATGGAAGTTTATTCAGCCATAAGAAGAACAAAATTATGTTACTTGCAGGAAACAAAATTACTTGCAGGAAAATGGATGGAACTGGAGAATCTTAATGTTAAGGGAGATTAGTCAGCCTTAGAAAGTCAAGGGTGATATGTTTTCTCTCATTTGTGGACACTAGCACGAAAATAGGAATCATAGGGGATTTTAAATAATGCAGAGAGAGAGAGAGAGATCTGTTGAAGAAGGTTAGAGTGAGAGCTAGGGAGGGGAAGAAAGAGAGAGTTAGGGAGGGAAACAGTTCAAATAGTACTATGACAATATTTTTTTTCTTTTTTTAATTTTTTTTATTGGTGCATTGTAGTCTCACATCACAATGAGTATCAGTTTGGTGTTAACATACATGCACACAGCTCTTGGTGTCCCTCCCCCCC
>PVJS01031633.1:10743-23376 GCA_004027185.1 Glis glis | reverse complement strand
TGTGTGTATGTGTGTGTGTGTGTTCACTTTTAATTTATGGAGAGCTTTTCATTGTATGAGAGATGGGGATGGGGGAGTCACTCGTGGTGGGGACAATATTGTTAAATGTCTTGAAAACAAAGTGTGTGTGTGTGTGTGTGTGTGTGTGTGTGTGTATTCACAAAATTCTGCTTAATATTTGAATGTTCTACCAGGCATTCATATGGGTCAGAAAACTAAATTTGGCCCTCCATATTTGTGGGTTTCACATCTGTGGATTCAACCAACCTTGGATGGGAAATATTTGGACAAAAGCTTCTATTACTCCTGAGCATGTGGGACTTTTTCTCTTGCTATTATTCCCTAAACAATATAACAACTATTTATGTAGCACTTACGTTGTATTAGGTGTTCTAAGTAATCTAGAGATGATTTAGAGTATTTGAGGAGGATTTGTGTAGGTTCTATGCAAATACTACACCATTTTATACGGGAGACATGAGTATCTGAGGATTTCTGCATCCGAGGGGGGCGCTGGGTCCCACTCCCTGTATTTATGATGTTCTGAGCCGAGAACCTTGACCTATTTTACATGTACACCCTGAATGAACAATGAACTTTCCAGGAGCGCAGCTGCCACACAAGACAAGCTCGTGCTTGGTTTCACGTGAGACTTTTTCAAGAAGGAACTGCCATTTTGGAAAACCATGGTGCCCTCCCTCATGCCGCCATGACAGCACACCGCTCAGTATTCCGCACGTCCACGTCCACCCAAGTCAGTCATTCCTGGTAAGAATCTACATCACTAAACTATACATTATTTCATTATTGCTGTCATTTCTTCTTCTCATTATAATTGGTGCATATACTGATGGGTTAGAATAAGGCAGGCAGGTTGTATTATCAGTGGATTTCCCTTCCGGATGGAAAAGAAGGGCTTTTGAAAATATCGGTTGAAACATGGGGCATCGGAGCTGAGGGTGCCGCGAACCCTGCGGTGTAATGTTCTTTGAGTCGATGCACAGGGAATTGTTTGCAAATTGTTTTCTGGTTGCTGCGGTGTGTTTCTTTGAATGCGGAGAGGGGGCCCCTGATTATGTTTGGGACACGGAGCACCTGCTGTAGGCACCTGGTAGAGTGAAATAAGTAATGTCTCCTTCAGAATTCCTCCATTCATTTGCGGGGTGAAGCCAGACCTCCTGCATCAACTCTGGTTGTCTGGGCAGAGGTCTCTCTCTCTCTCTCTCTCTCTCTCTCTCTCTGTTACTGGGGATTGAACCTAGGGACATTCTACCTCCGAGCTATACCCCCAGCCCTATTTTATTTTTTATTTTGAAATAAGTTCTCACTAAGTTGTGGAGGGCCTCGCTAAGTTACTGAGGCCGGCTTCGAACCTGTGATCCTCCTTCGAATCTGCAGCCCCCCAAGTACTGGGATTACAGGCATGTCCTGGGCAGAGATTTATAAGTGCTTCAAAGTTTTCTTTAGCTCAGTTCAAAGAGAGTCTTTCCTTCACAGTGCAACTGGAGCTGATGACAGGTTTGGGCCACACCACACCCACCCTCTGAGGGGTGAGCTGCTGCCCTCTGTCTCTCTCTTTGGAAAGTAGCAATGGTCAATTCTCTCCTTTGAGCAGCCAGGAAGATCCTGAGGAACTTTGAGAAAACCTCACCTTCTCCCACATCCTTAGTTTGGATTTTCTGCCCCAAAGGGCCCAGAGGCATGGCAATTGAAAAAGGTTGGCTCGGGCCAGGCAGGCATTTTATTCTGATGGGAAATTCTACTAGAACTTCCTATTACAAAAAAGCATGTGTCCTCAATAAAATTAAGGTTCCGCCACTTCCTGGAAGCTCTTCCTGTGACTCTGGGCAAGTGGCTTAACCTTTTTGAGTTTCACTTTTGTAAAAGAGTGGAGGGATGGTTAGATTTATATGTCAACTTGACTGGGCCATGGGTTGCCCAGTTACTTGGTCAAACATTATTTTGGGTCTTCTCATGAGGGTGTTGTGGGTGAGATTAATATTTAAATTGGTAGAGTGAGTGTTATGGTTAGATGTAGAAGGTCCCCTGAAGTACTCATGTATTAATGTTCAGAGTTGATATAATTAAGCTGTGTGGGCTGTAGTCTCATCAGTGGATAAATCCGTTGTGATGGATTTACTGGGTGGTAACCTAGGCAGGGGGTGTGCCTGGAGGAGGTGGGTCCCTGAGGACTGTGCTTTTGTCTTTGAACCCCCTTGATTGTTGCCTCTTACTTCTGGCCTCCATGATGTGAGAGCAGAGCCCTTGTTCTCTCCCTCTCTCTACTTCCCACCACCATGCCCTGAGCTCCACAGACCCAGCCTCCCATGGACTGAACCCTAAAATCTCCAAACTGCGAGCAAATAAATCTCTAAGTTGTGTGGTCGGGCTTTTTGGATTACAGCAGTGAGAATGTTGACCGAGATGGTAAGGTAAACAGATCGCTGTTCATTTGTGGGTGGGTGGGCCTCTACCTATCAGCTGAAGGCCTGAAGAGAACAAAAAAGTGGAGTAAGAGCTGCCTGATAACCTTCACACCGAGACACCAGCTTCTCCCCTGCTTTCAGACTGTTACCAAAACATTGCTCTTCCTGGGTCTCAAGCCTGCTGGATTTAGGGCTAGAGCGCACACCATTGGCTCTCCTGGGTCTCTGTCTGAGTCGCCCTGCAGATCTCAGGACTTGCCAGCCTCCACGAGCCCGTCAGTCAAGTCCTTTTAGTAAATCTTCTTTTCTCCCATGCATGCACGCGCGCACGCACACACACACACACACACACACACACACGCATACACACACTATTGATTCCATTTCTTTGGAGAACCCTGACTAACACAGGCAGTGATAGTGTTATAAGTATTAAGTGACAAAATGGATAGGCTATGCGTACCACACGGTGCTTGGCAAACACCACCCACTTTATGACGGCAATGATTATTTATCATTCTACGAAAAAAAAAAAAACAAGGTATAAGATTCCAAACCCATGTTCTCTCAAATGCTTTCTATTCAATGGAGCAAACACATCTTCCCTTGCTTATCTTTTTATGCCTGCACGCTGAATACCCTTCAGGAAGTTTTCCCACGCTAATTCTATGTTCTCGAGGTCGGCGTTCTGTTTGGCCGCACACCCTTCCTGACCCGTAGTGAGCGTGGCCAGCACAGGGATGCTGGCGGCTGGGAGATGTGTTTTCTTTCATGGTCCTGTTTGCTTTGTCCTAAGCCGGCACCGGAAAGGGGAAACACTGGAGGAAGGCTGGACCATCAATGACTGTCTTAGTCTGCTGGGGCTGCTGTAACAAAATGCCACAGACCGGGTGGCTTGGACCACGGATATTTATCTTATGGTTCTGAAAGCTGGAAGTCCAAGATCAATGTGCTGGCTCACTCGGGTCCCCAGGGAGGGCGGCTTCCCGGCTTTCAGACCGTAGGAGCCTCTGGCTGTATTCTCACGGGGAAGGGAGAGGGACGGGGAGAGGGAGAAAGAGAGAGAGAGAGACATAGGGAGAAGCTCTCTGGCGCCTCTTCTAATGAGGACACTAATCTCATCACGAGGACCCCACCCTCATGACAATTACCTCGGGTAAACGGGTTCCTCTGAACCTAATTATCTTCCCAGGACCCATCTGCAAATGCCACCGTACCAAGGAGGAGGGTTCGGCACATCATGTTTGGGGACACACACATACACACATCCAGTGTACAGCACTTCCTTTTCCAAAGATCCCTCTTTTTTTTTTTGGTGGTACTCAGGATTGAACACAGGGGCATTCTACCTCTGAGCTACACCCCCAGCCCTATTTTTTATTCTTTATTTTGAAACGGGGTCTCACTAAGTTGCGGAGGGCCTCACTAAGTAGCTGAGGCTGGCAGCGAACTCAGATCCTCCGGTATCAGCCTCCTAAGTACTGGGATTACAGGCGTGCTCCACCACACCCAGCCAAGATCCCTCTTCAACCCTCGGTCTCCCTGGCTGTCCTCATTTGACGGATGAGGGAATGAGCCTGGGAGACAAGCTGGAGGTGCCCCGGTGGGGGGACTGGTACGCGCCATCCCTGTGGAATCACGTTCAGTCGCAGGAACATCACCTCCGACCAGGGAGCTGACACCCCAACGACAACAAGGCGGGGTCCCAGCCCGACTGTGAGAGGGGTCGGTGTCAGGGCTCTGAGTCATGTGAGTCTCAGATGCAGCACCCCGATGTCTGAACAGTCCCACTGCCCGGTGGGTGCTCCTTCCCACTCCACAGCGGGAGCAGCCATGGCGCGTCCGTGCTGTGGAGAGACCCTCGTGGGCTGACACAAGCGAAAGTTCTCGCAGGAGCCGCACGTAGGAAGTGCTCAGTGCACATCCGCGTGATTAGCTGAGATGCACAGGCAGCAGAGGGTTTTTTGTTGTTGTTTGTTTCTGTTTTTGAAAATTCATAGGATTTAATTTAATTCTGAATTTATAATAATTGTATATATTTTGGAGGTACACCATGAAGGTATTTCTTTTTTTTTGTACTCGGGATTGATCCCAGGGGCATTCTAGCTCTGAGCTACACCCCGAGTTCTATTTTTTATTTTGAAACAGGGTCTTGCTAAGCTGCCGAGGCTGGCCTGGAATCTGCGATCCTCCTGTCTCAGCCTCCCAAGTACTAGGATGACAGGCAGGCGCCACCATGCCTGGCTACAACATGAAGGTTTTTAAAATGATTTATTGTTTCGAGACAGGGTCTTGCTATAGTGTTCAGTCTGGCCTGGAACTTGTCACCCTCCTGCCTCAGTCTCCCAAATAGCTGGGATTATAGGCATGAGCCAGCCAATGTGAAATTTTGATATATGTTCACATTGTGGAGTGATTAAATCAGGCTAATTAACAAATCCATCACCTGAAACCCTTATCTCGTGTGTGTGTGTGTGTGTGTGTGTGTGTGTGTATGGTGGGAACATCTAAGTTCACAGTGATCCGTGCTACAATAGTTTGGTTTGGATCAGAGGCTCCTGACCCCGTCTGTTGTCATTTAGGAAGAGCAGAGTGCTCAGAGGAGGGGACAGGTCGGGAGAGTCCCGGCGTCCGGGCACGTTCCCCTCTAACATCTCGACTGTGCGCAAGTCTGGGGGTCCCCTGTGAGCCCCGGATGCCTTAACGCAAAAGGTGGCCATGAAGGACCAGCTGCCGGGGATCAGGAAGGCAGAGCGAAGGGAAACCGTCCACGGGGTGCTCCAAGGGCACCGGCTCTGCCCGTTTGTCCTATATCCAGATCCCAAAGCCACTGGACAAGGGAGGTGACGTTAACCCCGTTTCACAGGTGACAGCGGAGGCGGGCAAGTTCATGAGCTGGTGCAACATACCACAGGCAGTGGGGTGAGGCCACAGGAGAGCCCAGAGCTGCCCGGGCTCCAAAGCCCTGCTCTCCACATTGCACAGTTTCCCCTCTTGCTGGCTCAGCCAGGTAAACTGAGGCACGGGGTGACAAGCAGGGCTTCGGAAAGAGGTGTGGCCCCCTCCCCAGGCAGCTCCCTTCCCCTCGCCACTTGCTGTCTGCAAACCCTCTCCAAATGTGAGGCTGGCTTTGAATTTTCCTGTCATCTCGAATTTGATATGAGAAATCTGGGATTTCCAAAGTGACAGAGAAGCCCGCTTTTAAAGACGCCGGGAGGCAAACATCTGTGCGGAATCACAAGGGCGACGCCAACATCTGTCCTCGCGAAGGGAAATCGCTGAGGTTCTCAGTTTACAGCCGATCAATCTGAGAGGCCAGGAGGCTGGCGAACCTCCACGTAGGTCGAACAGACAGGGACGGCTAATTAAACGAGTTTGAATGCCGGTAAGGTTTTTCATTTGTTTCCAATTAAAAAAAAAGTTCTTTTTTGAATAGAGGCCGTGTGCATATGGTGAAACAATATTAGATAGTACAAAAAAAAGTGTTCTGTGAAGACGAAGTCTCCTTCCCACCTCCTCCCACCAGTTTCCGGTCCTCAAAGGTCAAAGGTATTGCTGGCTCCTCTTGATACACTGTTTATACAGAAGAATTTACATATATATAGTCCCCTCCCAGTTTTAGGAATGACAAATGATAGGACGTTGTACATATCATTTTGCATCTTGATTTTTTTTTCACTTGCCAATGTCTTTTTAGGGCTCTGGCATATCAGTATATATAGAGTTGCCTCATTCTTTTTGACAGCTGTATAGTATTCCAGCACCTAGCTGTGTATAAACTGATTAACCCCTCCTGGTGAACACCCAGGATGTTTTCTGTCATTTTCACTACAATGTATGCTAGTGTGTCCATCTTGGTGCACACACGTGTGTTCATCTGTGCATGTCTAGAAGTGGAATCGCTGGGCAAAGAAGATGTGTATTTAAAGTGCGATGCCCTCTATTTTCATAGGAAGGATTTCTTCTTTATCTTGGAGGGCTCTCACCTCCTTCAGGAGTCAGATGGTGAAGTGGGACGCTGTGAGCCACACGCTGTGGCTGCCCTTCTCTGTCCTGGCTTCAACTTCAGGTCACGGGGCCCATGGCTGTTCTTCATCCCCTTGGGGCTTTCGACTGTGTCTCGAGGTCCTGTGCTCAGAGATGAGCCACCTCGCGTCACGTGGCCCCAGCCTGAGGTCGGCTGTGTCTCTTTATCTTCCCTTCTTTTCCTGGATCTGCAGCCCCCAATCCCCCTTTCCCCCAGGGACAGGACTCTCAGACTCACCATCCAGGTAGACCCGCACACCCTGGCTTAACACCTGGACCCTCAGGTCCACGGTAGTGCAGGACGCTCGGGTCCATCTGGGGGTTCATCCTTAGCTCAGGTGCCTCCTGTCTCCCCTGCCGCTGTGGTCACAGGCTTGGTGGTGGGAGTGGCTCCCTGGACCTGTGTGTGGCCCACAGAGGCCCTACTTCCTTCATTACTGGAAGAGCCAGTTGTTGACAGCTGGTGGCGGGTCGCGTCTCTGGATGAGGAAGCTGTCGCGTTCCAGGAAACCCTCCAGTCACTGATCCTGAGGCTCACGGGGCCACGCCCCTCGCCTTGACTCAGGACATCTCTGAAGGGTTGTGCCGTCTGAAGGCCCTGGCCGGATGGCCGTGGTTGTCGGTGGCGACAGCTCCGTGGTCCCACGCCTCTGGTGCTGGGGGCTTCTCACCGGCCTGCGTACAGGTGTCACCCCAGTGGCCCCTGCGCGTCCCCAGGGTTTGTCTCTGCAGACCCGACCCTGACGGGCTCAACAGCCTTACAGTGACGTGGAGCGTGGGGCAGGAGGGCCAGTCCTCTGTCCTGTCCAGACTCCTGTCCCCAAGCATCCCTGGGCAGGGGTGCTGCCCCTGCTGTCCCCCTGGTGGGTAGGGGTGGGGCTGGAGGGCATTCCTGGTCCCACCCACAGGTGTCTTCTTTCATGCTACGCAGGTGCGGCTTCTTCCTCATCGTCTGTATGTCCGTCCATCGTCCAGGCAGGAAAGGGCTGGCCCTGCACGTGTGGGGGTTCCAGTCCTACATGCGCCTGAGAAAGCTCTGGCCTCTGACAGGCTCCTGGGAGATAACCTTGAAGTCTCTGGAATAGTCCACCTGTTAACGGTATCTTTGTTTACCTGTGGCTTTGGGCCTGCCTGATAGTCTGTGCTAACAACGTGATTTTTGGTGCGCGCCTGTTTTTGTATGCTGCCGGTCTTGGGCTCTGCGGGATCTGCTTGTCCTGTAGCAGGGCTGGAGGCTGAGCCCCGGAGTCAGCGTGCAGGCCCTCCATGCCCGTGTGGCCAACCCCACCGGGAGCCCTGGCACCAAAGCACGTGAGCCTCTCTGGTTGGCAGAACCCCATATACACTGTCACACAGTAGTGCTTGGAGAATCGGGGGCCGCACTTACAACTCCCCTGGGAGGGACAGCTGGACGCCTGCCCTGGGCTGTCTCAGGCTCTGCCCCCTGCACCTTTGATCTTTGTTGATTTTATCTGTGTCTCCTCACCGTCACCGAAATAAACGTCACCGTGAGTAGGATGGCTTTCCTGAATTCTGTGAGTTCTAGAAATTCACTGCCCCCAGGAGGCCTTGGGGACCTCTGACAACAGTCACTGTAGATAAGGGCCGTCTTGTCAGCACCTGAGAAGCGTTGATGGGTTTCTCCCCTTAACAATTTGCCCAGTCCTGTCTGAGCCGGCCGCTCCCAGCTCATCTCTCTCCCCATCCCTTCAACATCCGGTCCCAGCGGGCACAGTGGTGTCTGCCTGTAATCACAGCCACTTGAGAGGCTGATGCAGGAGGATTGTGGATTCAAGGCCATCCTGGGCAACTTAGCTAGACCCTGTCTCCAAAAATAAATTGCATTAAAATATATAGACCCGTTTCCTCCAACACATGACACTCCTCACCCCAAGGCGTTTGCACATATTGTCGTCTCTGTTTGAACACGTTCCCACACTTTGCACCTGCTACCTCCTGGGTGTCGTCCTTCAAGTCTTAACTTAAATGTCACAAGCTCAGAGAAACCCGTGTGGACACTCCCCTCCCCGCAGGCCAGTTGGATCTGCTGTGGAGCATTCCAGTTCTTTCTCCAGAACTCTTATCCAGTGACGACGGGGCCATTTTGGTTTCAGTCATCACTCTGAGTGGTCGGGCATCTGGACGTGTTGATTATCCAAATGAATCACTTAGGCTAAGTGTTATGAGCCCCATCAAAATCCAGAACCTGGCCCCGGGTCTGCTCTGTAATTGTGCCATGCCACGCTCTTCTCCGTGGGAGTCTGAGTTCTCCAAGCTAGACGGGCTCGCGGGATGCTGCCCCGCCGCCAGCCTGCGCCCCTGGTCCCAGGCTACCCGTCGCCTTCCCTCCAGGCCGGCTGTGGGTACTTGAGACGTCCCCCCAGAGGACAAGCGGGCGGGAGTCGCAGCGGGCGGGAGCTGTGCACCAGCCCTCGGCAGCTGGGGCTCCTAATTTCAGGCCCAGGAAGGAAGCAGGTTTCTGTGATGGAGGTGACCACATGCTCTATCAAGCGCCAATTTAGCAAAGATCTAACATGGGTACGAAGCTGGGCCCAGTCTGGGTTTTCTTGGTGTCATGCTGGGGTTACTCAGCAGCATTAGCCGGGTGGCCACAGGGCACTATTAATCACACCGGCTAAAGCCGGGCGTGGTGATGCATGATTGTAATCCCAGTACTTGGGAGGCTGAGACGGGAGGATCGCAGGTTCAACGGCCAGCCTCAGCAACTTAGTGAGGCCCTCCGCAACTTAGTGAGACCCTGTTTCAAAATAAAAGAATGAAATTGGGCTGGGGGTGTAGCTCAGAGGTAGAATGTCCCTGGATTCAATCCCCAGTACTGCAAAAAAAAAAAAAATCATACCGGCTCTTCCCAGGATGCATCTCATCTCCCCAGCCCCTCCCCTCCGCACTGCCTGCTGTGAGCCGGACATTTGTGCCCCCCCACATTCATATGTTGAAGCCCCGGTTTGATGGGATGTGGGGACTTGAGGGTGGAGCCTTCGGGAATGGGGTGAGTGTCCTATAAGAAGAGACATGAGAGCCGGATGTGGTGGCTCAGCCTGGAATCCCAGTACTTTGAAGGCTGAGACAGGAGGATTGCAGGTTTGAGGCCAGCCTCAGCAATTTAGCAAGGTGCTCAGCCACTTAGTGAGACCCTGTTTGAAAACAAAAACATAAAATAGGGCTGGGGGTGTAGCTCGGAGGTAGAACGCCCCTGGCTTCAATCTCCAGTGAAAAACAAAACAAAACAAATGAGAGACACATGAGACGTTCTCTGTCTTACCACATGAGGGCCTAGAGTGATGGCGGCTCCTGCAAGCTGGGAGAAACTCGGCCATGCCATACCTGATCTCAGTCTCCCAGCCTCCAGGCCTGGGAGAAATAAATGTCTGATGTTTAAGCCACCCAGCCTGCGGCCATTTGTTATAGCAGCCTGAGCTGACAAAGGCACTGTCCCCGGTGCGTGCGGCCTTTCAGGAGTGGTGCAGTGGGACTCCACGCTCCCGAGCCTCTGCTCAGGGGGACCAGGCCAGCACAGGGCGGGGCAGTGGATATAAGGCTCCAACCTCTACCCTAAGATATGACGTATGAACTCGAACCATGTGCCACTGAGAGTTCCTGACTCTGCTCTGTCCGCCCTGTCAGAATTCAACAGCTTCCAAATTATTTTCAGCGGGTCCTGAGAACCCAGGGGGCGCTTTCTCCGTGATCTGGAACACTGGAGTCTCTTGTACTCTCTTCCGGGAAGACCGTCTCATCCGCCAACTATGTTCTCAGCCAGTTGTTTTTCCTCCACCCTCATTCCTCCTTCAGACACTTGTTCTTCCTACACTTCTGGAAGATTTGGAACTCTGTATATATGATTCTTTGGGCTCTGGCCATGGCAGATGGGAGGGAGGGAGATGAGTATGGATCAAAGCCGGGTCATGTAGGCTTGTGCCTGCCCCCAGGAATGTGCAGGTGAGAGTCTCTACACTCATCTCTGGTGACTGCTTCCACCTGGGGGCTGGAGGGGTGGTGACATTACAGTCATACTTGGCTCATGGGCATGTGCGACAAAGAGAGAGAGAGAGAGAGAGAGAGAGAGAGAGAGAGAGAGGAGAAAGGGAGGGGAAAGGAAGAGGGAGAGAGACAGATGGACAGATCTGGGGAGAGCAGAGCAGGGAATTCTAGCAAGACAGAGACAGGCTGTGTGGCTTCCCTCCGGCTTTTCTATCACCAAGCCTTGCTGAGCTTTCTGACTTTAGATTTTGTGGCATCCTCTGTTTAGGATGCATTGTGGACTCCAAAGAGACATGCTGAGGCCCTAACCCTCTAGTACCCCTGAAGGTGACTTTTGTTGGAAACAGGGCCACCGTGGATGTGGCACATTAAGACGAAGTTGTATTACTAGCGGTTTCGCTAGCGTGTGTGGGGAGCGGAGGGATCACACCGAGAGCCGTGTGCATGTGTGTTTGTACCAGGTGGATCCTCATGGCACTGTGCAGTTGCAATACACTAATAAAAGGGTATTAGAAAAGATGCAGTTGTACTGGAGTAGGGCTAAGGATGGGTCACGACCCAGTATGACTAGTGTCCTTATGAGCAGAGGGACATTTGCACACACAGAGAGGAAGATACCACGTGGCAGTGGAGGAGAGATTGAGGGATGCTGCAACAAGCCAAGGCACACCTGGAGCCACCGGAGGCTGAGAGGGCCAGGCCAGATCCTCCCCAGAGGTTCCAGAGGGCGCGCAGCCCGCCAGCATGTTGACTTCAGACTCCATCCCTGAAGAACCGTGAGAGAATGAACTTCTGTCATCTTAAAGTGCCTAGTTTATGATACTTGGTTAAATCATCCCTAGGTGCCGGGCGTAGTGGTGCACGCTTGTAATCCCCATACTTGGGAGGCTGAGACAGGAGGATCTGGGTTCGCGGCCAGCCTCAGCTACTTAGTGAGGCCCTCCGCAACTTTGTGAGACCCTGTTTCAAAATAAAGAATAAAAAATAGGGCTGGGGGTGTAGCTCGGAGGTAGAATGCCCCTGGGTTCAATCCTCAGTACCGCAAAAAAAAAAAAAAAATCATCATCCCTAGGAAACGAATACGCCCTTTAGCCTTCTTGAGTAAGTTCTACACCTTCTAATGAGGTCACCTCTATGTAAGGCTCCAGAGCCAGCTGACAGCTGGCAGGAACATCCCAGGACCAAGGGACATGTTGAGCCGTGCTATGAGTGAGCAGTCAGCAACGTCCAGACAGAGAGGAGACAGGCCACATGTCCCGGCTCCTCACAGCCCGCTGTAAGGTAAAGAAAGGAATGGAAGGAGAGCCTACATCAGAAGAGGTGGGCCTTCAGCTTTGTGGTGTTCCTTCCCCAAACCCCTAACCCTCATCCAATCATGGAGAAAACATCAGACAAATGCGAACCCCCGACCTTCAGAACTCCACAAGGTCAAGGAGAACAAGGAAAGACAGAATGTGCATCACATTTGTTTAGTGTGGTTTTCAGTACAGTTGTCTATTGGTGTTGAGGTAGGAGACCCAGTCAGAGCCTTACAAATACTATTAGGAATTTAGACTTAAGAGAAGAAAAAGTAAAAATTCCCCAAACCCCTTCCTCCCAGTTGCCCGCACAGCGAGCAGGCACTTCCAAGAGTTAAGGAACTGTTTCCTAGGTGTGATAGTCAGTCTAGGTTGTCAACTTGACCTGATCATGACACACCCAAGATTATGTGATTTTGGGTGTGTAACAGCAGATTAAAGAGAAAGCCCTGCCCTGAATGTAGGCAGCAGGATTCTGATAGGTGCGGACTTAGATAAAAGAGGGAGAAGCCGCGTAGAGGGTGTGCGACTCTTTCCGAGGAAAACGCATCTGCTCTCGCCTGAGATCGTCGGCCGCCGGCTTCGCCTTTCTCTGAAGAGCTTCTTGATCTTCTCGGCCTCCAACTCTTGGAACTGAAACTTCACCATCGTTTCTCCGAAGAGCTTCCTGATCTTCACGTCCTGGACTGGGACTGAATTAGTGGTTGCTCCGATCCTAAGACTCCAGCTCTTAGACCGTTCAACCAGCTACTGGTTCCTCTGACTCTCCACGTGCAGTCAGAACCTGGGACTACATTGCTTCAAACTGTAAGCCCATCTGATAAATCCCTTTTTTCAAATATACTCATTCTGTGTATTCTGTTAATCTAGAGAACCCTGTC
>PVJS01031633.1:0-10643 GCA_004027185.1 Glis glis | reverse complement strand
AGGCAACCTAGAGTCATGACCCAGGGGCTCTCCCTAATGTATACAAGAGAGGGCCAGATAAAGGACTGGAGAGAGCTGGGGGACGGTATGTAACTTGACTGCTCTCCAACTCCTGTATCTTGCTCTGCTAAGGGTAATAAATATCACGCATACTCCTCCCCTCTCCAGAGTGGGGGATTGAGGGTATAAGAATCGGGTAAATTCTTTGTTCGTTTTTCAGTCTCATGGCATTGGTCAACTGAGTCATTGGCTGGTGAATTAAAAGAAAATTGTTCCATATTCTGGCTTCTGGATATCTTCTGTTCCGGGCCCAGGGGGTAAATTGAGAGTCCTGCAACAGTGTCTGTAGGGGACAGGACCCAGGACCCCTGCAGAAAGCAGAGTCCTCCCTTGCGCTAGTCCCTTATATAAAACAGCATTGTATTTGCGTGCAGCCTACGAAATCCTTTCCTATGCTTTAAATCATCTCTATATCACTTATTATTATATTTTTTGCAGTACTGGGGATTGAACCCAGGGGCATTCTAGCTCCAAGCTACACCCCCAACCCTATTTTTTATTCTTTATTTTGAAACAGGGTCTCACTAAGTTGCGGAGGGCCTAAGTAGCTGAGGCTGGCCACGAACCCAGATCCTCTGGTCTCAGCCTCCCAAGTACTGGGATTACAAGCGTGTGCCGCCACGCCCGGCTTCTTTTTTTATAAAAATTTTCATTTATTTATTTATTTTTGCAGTACTAGGGATTGAATCCAGGGGCATTTTACCTCTGAACTACACCCCCAGCCCTATTTTTGATTCTTTATTTTGAAACAGGGTCAAACAAAGTTGCGGAGGGCCTCACTAAGTAGCTCAGGCTGGCCGTGGACTCGGATCCTCCGGTCGGCTTACTTCTTCAAAGCCAGCGAAGGCAGGGGTGGGGTGGGGAGGGGTCTATCTTTCCAATCTGCCAAGATGTCCTCCTCTACAGTGATATATTATCAATATGACCTTTTCTTTTCTTTTTTGTGGTACTGGGGATTGAACCTAGGGACATTCTAACTCTGAGCTACACACCCAGCCCTTTTTATTTTGAAATAGGGTCTCACTAGGTTGCTGAGAATCTTGCTAAGTTGCTGAGGCTGGCCTCAAACCCACGATCCTCCTGTCTCAGCCTCCCAAGTACTGGGATTACAGGCGTGTGCTGCCACACCCAGCTTCAAGACAACCTTTGCCATATTCTGTTGGTTAGAAGCAAGTCATGGGTTCTATCTGCTTGCAATGGGAGTGATTCATACAAGGGATCACCCTAGATGTGCCTGCTGCAGATGGGCATAGCAATCAGCAATGAGGCCCAGGGACCAGGCCTGGCAGCAACAGGACTCCGTGCGATCATGCTCACTAATATGAACTAGCAGAGACCAGAGCCGAGTTCTGGTCCAGTGTTTGCCAGGGACCAACCCTGCCCATGCCTGTCGCTTTGGGTAAAAGCCTCCTACGACTTGGGACTCACCTAAGCTATGAGAAACATTTTGGGAACTTACCAGCACAAGTGACAGCCCAGGGAATTCTGGGCAGCTGCTTCTAAGGCTCCAGGCAAATGATTTTGGCTCAGTCCTGAAAGCGGACTCATTTCCAGGGACAGTTCCCTCGCCCTGGATCTCCTGGCCGGGGATGCGCAAGCCGAGGACGTTGTCCACTCTGAGCAAGGTGGAGAGAATCAAATTAATTTCTTTTCTGACCTGAGGCGAGGTTGAAATTGGCTCTTCCGAGATGAGGAAGGAAAGGTGGGGGCAGCTCGGGAGGCTCCCTGCGCCCCTCTCCTCCGCCTCTACCTCCTTCCCACCAGGGCTCCAGCAATTTAATTGGGGCGGATTCCGTCCACCGAGCAAGGCAGCCCGCCTCTCGCTGCAGCACGAGCCACACCAGCGATGATTATTTTTTTGAAGCGGCATCTGTGAGCAGACATTTGGGTCGCCCCATGAGGCTGGCGGGCCCCGGGAGATTTCAGTGACCTCATAGAAGTGCACATCAGGGATTGTCAGCAGCGCCGGACATGAGAGGGAGCAGAATTAAAAATAAGCCCGAGCTGCGGAAGCGCATCTTGGCCGTGCTGTAATTCACCATCGTGCGGGGAAGCGTTTCCTCTGAATCTCAGCCTCTGATGACAAGGGTTTCCTTTCGTATTGGGACAGTGTGCTAGGAGCAGAGTAACCTTATGTCCTTGTGTGCGGGGACAGTCCCCCTTAGGCCTGCTTCCCTGGCGTGGCCTGTCTCTGAAGCCTTCTGGTTTGGGTGATAAATTATATGCATGGTCAGACGAATTCAGGATTCTCAAGTTCAGCGCTCTTGACATTTCGGGCTGGATGATCCTTGGCTGTGGCCGCCTGCTGTGGTTTGGACATGGTCCTCCTCCCCGGATTTGTGGGCTGGAGGCTCGGTGCCCACGGTGGCGGTACTGGGAGGTGGTGGGACCTTTAAGAGGAGCCTACTGGGAGGTAACCAGGTTATTGGGGTTACTGCCCTTGGAAGGGATTAATGCTGGTTTTGTGGAGTGTTAGTTTTTGTGAGAGTGAGACGTTATAAAAGAGCAAACCTGGCCCCCGAATCCCCGTCTGGTTTCCTGTCTCACTGTGGGGCTTCCTCCATGATGCCGTCCGCCATGTTGTGTTGGAGCCACGGGGCGCTCGCCAGTGCTCAGAGATGCTCATGGCATCCTGTCCTTGGACTCTAGAACTATCTGCAGCACAAACCCTTTTTCTTTACAAATCACTCAGCCTCAGGTGTTTTGTTACGGCAACAGCAAATGGACCGACAAGGGGCATCCTGTAGGATTTCCAGCGAGCTCCTTGGCCTCTGGCCACCAATGCCAGCAGTACTCGCCACCCCTCCCCTGTCGTTCCCCAGTTGAGAACCACGGCTGTAGTTAGAGGACACTCTTGACTCCTTCCTGCTGACAGCATCTGGGGTGACACAAGCAAGTGGCTCGTATTCTAAAGGGAAAACCTCCACATAGTGATTGTCCGTTGATTTTGCCTGCTTAGTCTCCATCCCCCATTTTTTAGACTAGCACCCCACTTTGTTGGGGGATGGCTTCCCCTTTACCATTCTCAGTGAGTCAAGAGAAAGGAGACACCCCCTCCCCGGGCTGGGCAGATGGGAGAATGCCATTCCCCTGGCTGCTGCGACTGTCCAGGGACAGGCATTGAAGCGGGCAGAGATCAGCGGGGGAGAGGGGATGTTTGAGAGGGGATCTCTTCACTGAGGCGGGAAGGTGGGAGCCTGGGGTCGCTGGCCGGCATCTCATCTTGGGGGAGAGCCTGCCTAAGAACCCGGCGCCTGGAAAGCAGAGCCCAGAGAGGAGAGAGCACACAGAGCACATTGCCTGCGAGCCCCCGACGCCCTCCAACCCGAAGGTGGGTCTCACCCAGGGTTCATTTCTTTTTTCTTTTTTTTTTTTTGCAGTACTGGGGATTAAACTCAGGGGTATTCTAACTCCGAGCTACACCCCCAGCCCTATTCTATATTCTTTATTTGAAACATGGTCTCACTAAGTTGCGGAGGGCCTCACTAAGTAGCTGAGGCTGTCCTCAAACCTGCGATCCTCCTGTCTCAGCCTCCCAAGTACTGGGATTGCAAGTGTGCGCCACCACGCCCAGCTTCACCCAGGGTTCATTTCTGAATTGAGCCAGTTGGAGTTGAGTTTCGGTCAACTTGCAACTTATAAAGGCCATGCGTTTCCTCGGAGTGTTTCTCGACTCCCTTCATAGATTCTGTAGCTTGAATTGTGCTAATGACCAGCGTGGTGGCACAGCGGGTGGGGAGGGCGCAGAAGCCTCCATCCTCGCTCCCCCAGCCTCCCGGTCTCTCCAGGGCTCTGCCAGCATGGCTAGGACCTTCCGCTACGTCTGTCTTCATCTCTCTTAAGACTGCTGGAAACATCTTCCCTCTTCACCTCCCTCCTCTCTTTCTAACACTCTACTCCTCTCTTAATTAACCATCCATGTTTACTTTTTTTTTTCTGGTACTGATGATTGAACCCAAGGGCATTCTACCTCTGAGCTCCACCCCCAGCCCTATTTTTTATTCTTTTTTTATTTTGAAACAGGGTCTTGCTAAGTTGTGGAGGGCCTCACTAAGTAGCTGAGGCTGACCACGAACCCGGATCCTCCGGTCTCAGCCTCCCAAGTACTGGGATTACAAGTGTGCACCACCACGCCCGGCTAACCATCCATGTTTCTAGAAGACACTTAATGGCACACGCAGACAGAAATGACCTTCTCTAGGCTAACGATCTAGTTTGCTAGTCTCCTGCACCAGGTTCTGCCCAGCCCTCCGTGATGGTAAAGGTGCCTATGTAGGATAGTCTGGAAAAATACACAAAACCACAGGACCCATTCCAAGACCCAGAATGGATAACTTTGGGGTTATTCCTGTCCTTTTTGTCTTTCATAATGTTTGCATAATTGAGTTCATAGTTGATATGAAATTTTAAAAATATATTTAAAATATATAACATTATAACGTAGAATCTCCCCAATTAAAATCTTTAATTGCAGAAGATCCTATCCAATGGATATAGCATAATTTCCAATTTTTTTCTTGTTGGGAGACACTTTCTTTGTGCTATTTGCAATAATGTGACAGCATCTGTGCCCCCATGCTCAATCACACCCTTAAAATAAATTCCTAGTGGCGGACTTTCTGGGTCAAAGTGAGTAAGTATTTGTAAGGCTCCTGGTTATATATATATTGCTAAATGGTTTTCTAGAAAGATTGTACCTGTTTCTGTTTCTGCCAGTGGTACAGTAGTGTCAGATGTCAGAATCGTGGTTGTAGTTATTAATAGGGATCCAGCCAGTTCAGGTATTGCCAACAATATTTTAGCATCATCAACACTTTCCCCAATAAATAATAACAGTAATAAAAATAGATTTATTAGAAACTTTTTTTTATTTTTTGTGGTACTGGGGATTAAACCCAGGGGCATTCTACCTCTGAGCTACACTCCAGCCCTGTTTTATTATTATTTTTTTTTATTTTGAAACAGGGTCTCATTAAGTTACTGATGGCCTCACTAAGTTGTTGGGGCTGATCTCAAACCTGCGACCCTCCTGTTTTAGCCTCCCACGTACTAAGATTATAGTCATGTACCTCCACGCCCAGCTTATTGGACATTTATAATCCCAGTTATTTTACTAAGAGTGTTAAATGTGTTAGCTCATGTAGTCCTTCCAGTAACCTCTAGGAAGGACTACAACATCCTATAGGTATGCTATATCTACAGTCATTTTAATTCCCAATGTACAGATGAGGATACCAGGCCCAACCCAAAGAAGGTGTGCATCTTGCCTAACCACCAACGCCAGTAAACGGCTGATAGATTTGGCCCCAGACAGTCCGACTTTTATAAACATCATTCTTTCCATTTTTAGCAAGACAGAGATGACTAGTTGCAGGTAACTCTATCTGAATGTCTTGCTGAAATGTGCCCAGCTCATCAAAGACCTAACTTGAGCAAAAAGCATTGCTACACATTGCAAATTAAAGCATTGGTATTAATTCCCCCCCCCCCCCGGTCTCTCTGTCCTGAGAACATCATCACCTCATGGTCCCTTGTGTGGCTGAGAAAAAGAACCCTGATTCTATGAATTCCCGAGACTCCCTGCTGACTCTGTTTCTCAGCAGGTTTGCTCGCTTCCAATGTGTGCTCTCTGCAAAACGCCAGCTGCACCTGCTTCCTGGGAATCACGTTTCTGTCTCCAAGTGGAGGTGGGGATGTTTCCCACGGTGAAGACGGGGACTGCATGACATTTGGCATTAGCCACGTTGGGGCACATACAGTCGTTTCTGGACCAAATTCTTCAGAAATTATTTGGCTTGTACTGCCTTCTGGCGTGCAGGGTAAATGCCGGGCTCCCACCATGTGCGACCAGGTGGACAACATCAGCCTCAGTGGGAATTTACTTCAAGCACAAGTTCCTGGGCTTCACCCTGCACTTGCTGACGGTGGGGTCCGCACAATTCCACGACGCTTCCAGGTGATTCTAATATACGATAGCTCTACACCTGGGTTTCTGCCTTCCTGAAATAGCAGCCATCATAGCAGCTGTGGCAATAGTAGGACTAGTAACATCTGCCTCGTGGATTATGGGGAGGGTTACGTGAGCTATTATAAATCCTTAGCCCAGTGCCTGGCATACAGTGGGCACTTAATAAGTGGTAGGGGGCTTCCCCTTCTCTGAACTTGTCCAAGATCACCATGCAGAATGGTGTGGGATTTTTTTTTTTTTTATCTGCTCTGCATGGTCCTCTCAGGAGCAGCCTGCCATGGGTCTGGTGGGGCCACCACGCACAATCTCCTCCTCTGGGCATGCCCGAGGCGTGGCCCTTCATAGTCTCCGGAGGATGTGCAACGCTTACGGCCCGTTCTTTCCCTGACCCGCCACCCTGGGGCTTCACCTCGCCCTCACCTCTGCTCAAGACTCGCTTGGGGTCCCCTTTGCAAAGGCAGATTCTGATCCAGAAGGTCTTGGGGGATGGTTCTGAGACTCCACATTGCTAACAAGCTCCCGTGGGGTGGGAACGCGGGTCTTGCTGGTTTGTGGACCCCACCCCCCCGGAGCAGCGAACCCGGAACCGTGGCTTTCAAGCTCGGCCTCACATTAGAATCACCTGGGGGAGCTTTGAAAGGAGACAGGGAGCCCCACCCCGGCCACATAAAGCCAGATTTCTGAAGGGGAGGTTCCGGTTCGGTACCGGTGGCTTTAAGAAAGCTCTGGGCTGCAGCTAGGGTTAGAACTGCTGCTTCAATGATGTGGACCTCACGGACTCTCTTATGCGTGAGATCGCTGTTCTTTGATACGGCGAGTTCTCCTGGTTTAATGAAGATTTCTGATGCTTGCAACCAAAGAAACTTACCTGCTGGACAGTCCTGTTCACCGTGCCCTGCCTCTGCATCTCCAAGCCTCCCCGCCACGCTGCCCTCCTCTCTGGGACGGGGTTTTGGTTCGGTTGGAGCGGCACCACCGGGATACAGAACAAGCCCTCTGCTCTGACCCTCCAAGGTGACCGAGGCTGCTTTTCTCCGGGGCTGCCTCGTCGTCTTTACAGCCCCAGGTCTCGTTCCGTGGTCCACAGCTTCACTGATGTTTGGCAAAGGCCAGGCCGGCTGACAGCGGCGTGAAGCAGCTTCTTACCTGTCCAGTATGGTCTGCGCCGGGCAGGACAGTCGGCAGCTGGTAGAGGACCTTCGTCCTGGCTGGGGCGTGACCCGCTGGGGCACCTCTGCAGCTCCAGGTCAGTGGGGAGGTGTTGGTTCCCTGAAGTTGATTACATCTACCTGGTGGCGCTGATTTCTCCTCCTCCAGATGGACTTTCCTTGACCTGGACCAGCTGACCATGACCTCGAGATGCCGTTGCCAGGGAGACCCCAGTGCACCGCAGAGCTCCAGGATGCCAGCTCTGCTAGGGGTGCAGATGGCCGGCTTTGCCTCCAGTCTCTCTGCTCGGAGGAATCCCTCACCTGTGCGGTGGGCGGGCCCCCCAGGAGCAGGGCTGACGTTCAGTGACAGTCACCCGCGTTGAAGTACTCCCACAGCAGGGAAAGCAGCTGCCCCTCCTCCTGCCGCCCATGCCCGACCTCCCCAGGACCTGGCGTTGAAGAGTTAAGGGCTAGCCTAGCAGAGGGCCCTCCAGGGCCCGCTCCTCTCCTTACCAGGATCCTCAGCGGCTGTGCTGAGCCAGGAGAAGCTGCTCCTCGGGCTGGACTTCTGGGAATAAAGGGTGAGTGATGCAAAGTCAGCCTCAAAGAATCAGAAAGTGAGAAGGGCTTCTGATTCCTGGGGCGGAGGGATTGGACCGGAGCCGGCTGGAGCAAGGTGCTTTGCTTTTCGTTTAAAGCCATTTTTTTTAAATTAGTTTTTATGCATGTGCTCGTATTGCTTTGCTAAAAAGAAATTTTAAAATTCTCGAAAAAATCATAAGTGAAAAAAAAACGTGGACAGAGTAGGTGCGGAGAGCGGTAGTGATTATGCCGTTGCTAACTTAGGTTGAGGTGCGAGCCCTTGACACGGCACCGGGTTCACCTTGGAGTCTCCCTACAGCCTTCTGCTCACCAGCTTGTCCTGATCTTAGCACTGTCCTGGATTGGGCACTGCGAGTTCCATGGCCCCAGAACCCCCTCGGTCACCTGCAAGCCAGCGGGTCACCTACCGCAACCCCAAGAGGCAGCCATTCCCCATGGAGTCGGTTAAGGGCCACCTAGCTGGCTGGTAGTGCTGTCTGCTCCAGGAGCCCATGCTCTGCCCGTCACCCCACATCACACGGAGTCTCAGAGCTGAGAGGGCTTTAGGGTCCTGATGGTCAGCCCCCTTATTTGTAGACAAGAAAACTTGGCTCTAGATGGCAAAATGACCTCCTCAAGGTCACCTGGTGAGTTTGTTTTGAGCTTCCAAGGGACCACAGGGCTGGGAGTTGGGGAGATTTATGCCACGGCGGGGACCCATTAGGAGGCCTGCCAGTTGGCTTCCAGAGGAGCGTGGCTGGCAGCTCCCGGAGGAGGGCTGGCGCGGGCCAGGCAGGTTCAGGACCAGGGCCCCGGGCAGGGGAGGGGGATACTGCTGCTTATAATTCACATCCCCAGGAGCAGCCTGGGGGAAAACAGTCCAAACAAACTCTCAAAGGATGTTTTGGACTTAATCCCGGGGATCGGAAGCAGCTCTGCAAGATAAATAAGATAAAGTTGGTGTGCCTCTAAGGTTGAACGATCATATCACTATTGCATTTGAAATATTCATGAGGGGAAGGGAGCTCCGAGAAACAGCTCCAGAAACATATTGTGCTTTGAAAAGGCAGAATTCAAAGGCATGAAAAATGAATCAGGGGAAATTAATGTTGGGGCGGTGGGTGGGTGGAGGAGCACCTGGTAAGGAGGACAATTATTTCGCCCAGAAGGAATAAGGCAGGAGATGCGGATGCGATGTATCAGATCGGGCTGTGATCAGAATCCTCTCTGCCTGGAATATTTGAAATGTCAATGATCTCATATATCACTTGAAGTCAACACTTGGTCGCATAATGGATGATTCTAGCAAGGATTAAAAAGTAGGGTGGGCTGGGGGGTCTGGAATGGGGAGGGTGGGATGGGGCGGGGCGGATGGAGATCAGTCAAGGGAACGGCCTCCTGTAAATTACGGAGGAGCCCCTGCCCCTCCCAGAGGGCTCTGTGGAGGAGCAAGATGGCAGGAGGCAGGGATGGCTATGCCTGGCTCTGCTGAGAACTTGGCGATTTCTAGTATGTCTCTGAATCTTTGGCAAACTGGGGCTGGATGTCCTCGGTCCCCCCACTCCAGCACTGTGGGGTGTACTTGGAAATTGAGGGCAGTTTAAGGCAAAATGGTCAGGGAGGGAATATGGACGCCGGGCTTTGAATGAATGGCAGCTGTTGGCAGAGCCCCTCAAGTCTACACCAGGCCATTGAGGCCATCAGGGTTGGGTCCCTGTTAAAGACAAGTCCTTGGAGTGTCAACTGGTGGAGCCATTCTAGAAGGATCTGGTACTCAACCCAATGAGATCTGCACATAGGTCTCAGACCAGCCGCATCAACACCTCCTGAGCGTGTTAGAAATGTACGTTCTCGGGTCTCCTGTCTGACCCCCTGAGTTAGAAACTCCCTTTAAACAGGATCAGTAGGCGAGTCATGTGCACGTTCCGTATCCCACCGAAAGTTCCACCCAAGGATGTTCAAGGAGGTGGGTTAGTGGTAGTGGGGAAGGGGGAGCAAGCGAGGTGTCCAGCACAGGGGGATGATAAGTAAAACATGATGGATGCCCACCAGGAAAAACTACTGGGCAGCAGGAGAATAGATAGATCTTAAAAACAAAGTTCCAATGTAGAAAACCTGTAAGCACCAGTATCCACCCTGTAGCACGCCACAATTTCTACTGGTTAAGATGTAGTGCCCCAGCCAGGCGTGGTGGCGCATGCTTGTAATCCCAGTACTTGGGAGGGTGAGACAGGAGGATCCAGGTTCACGGCCAGCCTCAGCTACTTAGTGAGGCCCTCTGCAACTTAGTGAGACCCTGTTTCAAAATAAAGAGTAAAAAATAGAGCTGGGGTATAGCTCGGAGGTAGAATGCCCCTGGGTTCAATCCCCAGTACTGAAAAAAAAAAAACAAAAAAAGATGTAGTACCCCTGGCCGGCACGATCAGTTTAAAGCTCCAAGAAAGCAGGGGTTTTCCTCTATTTTGTTCACCACCGTGTCCTTGGTACATAGTATGCACTTGATATTGTGAGCGGATGCACCTTACAAGATGTGCATGTCCAAGACAGAAGGAGCCAATCGAAGGAAGGATTTGCACTGCACGCTGGGACTATGTCAGCCGCTGAGGCGTAATTCACTCACCAAAGCCCTGGGTCACGCGAGACGATGCTGGCCGGGCTGGGCTTCATTAGCAGAGTTTGTCCCACCCAGCAGTTGCTTGGCTGTCCGGCCTCTCTCTGGTCCATGCGAGGTCCTGCCTGCTCATCTCTTTTTGGCTGTCCGGCCTCTCTCTGGTCCATGCAAGGTCCTGCCTGCTCGTCTCTCTTCTTGGCTGTCCGGCCTCTCTCTGGTCCATGCGAGGTCCTGCCTGCTCGTCTCTCTTCTTGTCTGTCCGGCCTCTCTC
>PVJS01031632.1:0-23282 GCA_004027185.1 Glis glis | reverse complement strand
AGAGCTGGGCCACGAGTGTGTGTGTGTGTGTGTGTGTGTGTGTGTGTGTGTGTGTGTTACTGGGGATTGAATGTTTTACTTTTATTGTATTTTGAAACAAGGTCTAGCTAAATTGCCAAGGCTGCACTCCAATTTGTGATCCTCCTGCCTCAGCCTCCCCAGTAGCTGGGATCACAGGCCTGCGATAACAGCCCAGCTGGATGGATTTTTTTTTTTTTTACAGAACCTCAGAAGGACAAGCAACTAAAACAAAAATAGACTAGTGGCATTACATCAAACCAGAAGGATTTCTGCACTGCAAGGGAAACAATCACAGAGTGGAGAGACAACATGGAATGGGAGGAAATATTTGCAAACTACGCATCTGACAAAGGGTTAATATCCAGAATATAAAGTCAAACATCTCAATAACAAACAAACAAATAATCCAATTTAAAAATGGGCAAGACATTTCTCTAAAGAAGATATACAAATGCCAATGGGTATATGAAAAGATGCCCAACATAACTGATTATCAAAGAAATGCAAATCAAAACCATAATATTATATCTCACCCCAGTTAGAATGACCATTATGCCAGGCATGGTGGCGCACGCTTGTAATCCCAGTACTTGGGAGGCAGAGACCAGAGGATCCAGGTTCACGGCCAGCCTCAGCTACTTAGTGAGGCCCTCCGCAATCTCATGAGACCCAGTTTCAAAATAAAGTATAAAAAATAGGACCGGGGGTGTATCTCAGAGGTAGAATGCCTCTGGGTTCAATCCCCAGTACCAAAAAAAAAAAAAGAATGACCATTATGAAAAAGATAAGAAATAAATGCCGATGAGGCTGTGGAGAAAGGGGAACTCACATACAGTGTTTGTGAGAATGTAATTTAGTACAAATATTATGGAAAACAGAATGGAGGCTCCTCAAAAATTGGAAATAGAATTACCATAGGATCCAGCAATCACACTACTGGTCATATATCCAAAGAAAATAAAATCAGTGTATCAAAGAGGTATGTGCAGATCTATGTTTACTGCAGCACTATTCACAATAGCCAAAAACTGGAATCAACCTCAATGCACAGAAATGCCATGAGGGCTGGAGATTGAGCTCAGTCAGTGGTAGAGTGCTTGCCTAACAGACTGAAGGCCCTGGGTTCTCTCCCCAGTCCCATGTAAGAGAAGAAAACATAATATATATTCGCAATGGGATACTATTCAGCCATTACACAAAGAATGACTTCCTGATTTTTTTTTTTTTTTTTTTTTGCAGTACCGGGGATTGAACCCAGGGCGTTCTACCTCCGTGCTACACCCCCGGCCCTATTCTTTATACTTTATTCTGAAACTGAGTCTCACGAAGTTGCGGAGGGCCTCACTAAGTAGCTGAGGCTGGCCGCGAACCCAGATCCTCCGGTCTCCGCCTCCCAAGTACTGGGATTACAAGCCTGCGCCACCACGCCCGGCCCACTTCCTGATATTTTTGACAACATGAGTACACCTAGGACAGACATTATGCTAAATGAAATAAGCCAGACACAGAAAGATAAATACCTTATGATCTCCCTTGTATGTAAAATATAAAAGAGTTGACCAGGTAGGAAAAGAGTAGAATAGTGGTTACCAGAGACTGGGGGAAGGGGGTAGAAGTTGGTCATTGGGTACAAATTTACAAGTAGATGGAGGAATAAGTGCTAGTTTTCTATTGCACAGTAGGGTGACTAGTTAAAAATAATGTATGGCATAATCCAAAATGCTAGAAGAGAGATTCTTGAACATTCTCACCACAAAGAAGCAATAAATGTAGGAAGCAATAGATATGCTAACTACCCTGATTTGATCATTACATAATGTATACATAGCTTTTTGTTTGTTTTCAGTCTGTTAGGGGTGGAACCTAGGAGCATTCTACCTCTGAACTTCATCCCCAGCCCTTTTTCATTTTTTATTTTGAAACAGGGTCTCTCTAAATTGCTGAGGCTGGCCTTGAACCTGCAATCCTCCTATCTCAGCCTCCCAAGTACTGGGATTACAGGCATGCACCACCACACAGACTTGTATACATGTTTGGAATCATCACATTGTACCCCACAAATATGTACAATTACTATGTGTCAATAAAAAACAAAGCCTTGTGGGAGACTGACTAATAGTGGTTAACCTACTCCAAGGAAAAGGGGCTATTTTTTAAATTCTCACTCTCAGGAGCTTGCTGCACTCCCACGATCTCTCCTCCACTAGGGCGTTCCACTTCTGTGATCCTTCTGGGTTGAGTCCTTGACCTTGGGCTCTTCCCGCGGTGAACATCCTGGTGAAGTGACCCATAGCAGCTATCCCTTCCTCCCCCCAAGCCCGGACTCCACGCCCCCTCTACCAGCTGGACATGAACGTAAGCCTGGGACCCGACTGGGCTAGTTAATAATAATGACTAGTTAATAATAATGTATGGTAAGCCGGGCGTGGTGGCACACGCTTGCAATCCCAGTACTTGGGAGGCTGAGACAGGAGGATCGCAGGTTCGCGGCCAGCCTCAGCTCTACTTAGTGAGGCCTTCTGCAACTTTGTGAGACCCTGTTTCAAAATAAAGAATAAAAAAATAGGGCTGGGGGTGTAGCTCAGAGGTAGAATGCCCCTGGGTTCAATCCTCAGTACCACAAAAACAAACAAAAAAAAATTTAAGAATAAAAAATAGGACTGGGGGTGTAGCTCGGAGGTAGAATGTGCCTGGGTTCAATCCCCAGTACCGCAAAATAAATAAAAGAAGCGATAAATATTGGAAGCACTGGATATGCTAACTACCCTGATTTGATCATTACATAATGTATTCATGGCTGTTTGTTTGTTTGTTTGTTTGTGGTACTGGGGTGGAACCCAGGAGCATTCTGAGCTACATCCCCAGCCCTATTTCAGTTTTTTATTTTACCTTGTAAGTCACCTTACAAGGTGTAAGGGTGACTTGTAAGTGTATTCAGCTGCTCCTCCTTGGCCGGCGGGAGTCTCTCTGAATGCAAGGCCTGAGGTTCATTCACCAGTTTGCTCAAACACCTGCCAACATCCATTTTTTTTATTTCTTCCTTCTCCTTCTCCTCCTCCTCCTCCTCCTCCTCCTCCTTCTCCTCCTCTTCCTCCTTCTTCTCTCTCTCTCTCTCTCTCTCTCTCTCTCTCTCATACACACAAACGGAATCTACAGTTTTAGTCCAAAGGATGGCTGTATTTAAGCCCCCACGTAGCTCACCATTGGTCCTCGAAATCCATCTCTGACTGCAAAGGGGCCTTCCCAGGGGACAGGCCCTTCCAGGTAGAGGAGTCCAAGAAACCCGAGGCATGCAAGTTCCCGAAAGTGTCCGCGGGCTCCTGAGCTAACCCGGGTGATTTAGTCCAAGTCTTGACCCCAAATCGTGGTTCTTTGGATGAGATCGGGCGTGGTTGGAAGAGGGTAGAGTATATCTCCCTGGCTTGGACCACCGAGCCCTGATCCCTCATTTACGCACTCCGCTCATTCCACTCACCCTAACCCTGCCTCCACCCGGATGTCTGCTAGCGGTTTTCTGTGCTCTGGCGCACTGGACCAGGATTCTGTTTTCAAGCCCCGGCCACCGTGGCGTCTCACTCGGGGACTCTGTGAGGTCCCCTTTGGCTGAAGAGCTGATTCCAGCCGTCTGGGCGTGGGGCCAGGCACCACGAAGGCGGATGGACTTTCTGAGACGGGACTTGGGCTTCATCAACAGCATAAATTTAAAAAATAAGTAAATATTAAGTCAAAAGGCATATACATCCTTGTGTGTGTGTGTGTGTGTGTGTGTGTGTGTGTGTGTGTGTGTGTGGTACCGGAGATTGAACCCAGGGGCATTCTATCTCCAAGCTACATCCCCAGCCCTATTTTTTTTTCTTTATTTTGAAATAGGGTCTCACTAAGTTGCAGAGAGCCTCACTAAGTAGCTCAGACTGGCTGCGAACCTGAGATCCTCCTGTCTCAGCCTCCCAAGTACTGGGATTACAAGTGTGCGCCACCACGCCCGGTTTATACATCCGTTTTTGTTTGTTTGTTTGTTTGTTTGGTTGGTTGGTTGGTTGGTTGGTTGGTTGATTTAAAAAAGAAAAAATGCATGATGGCGCACGCCTGTAATCCCAGTACTTGGGAGACTGACACAGGAGGATCGCAGGTTCGAGGACAGCCTCAGCAACCTAGCGAGACCCCCCCCTTTCAAAACAAAAAGTAAAATGTTAGGTCCGAGGATTGGGAATAATTGAAGACCACCAGCCAGAGTGGAGAATTACCAAAAAAAAAAAATTTATTGAAGACCTTTTAGTAACAAAAAAAAAATTAATACGGCCAGCCGAGCACACAGACCCCTGTAGCCAAAATGGAGTCTGCGCCCCGAACAAAGACAGGCATGGGCTTATATATATTTTACTCAGTTAAAGCCCGCGCAAAGCAAGCGACCTTTGAACTGACTGGGTATCTTAAAGTATGCAGTCCGGGGAGAATGTTGATTTGCTTGGGTTGCTGAGCTGTGTAGGATATACTGACGTTTATCTTTAAGACCAAGAGGTTTCCCCCCACACACACACACTCTAATCTAGCTTTTGGGATTTCCCGCTCTGCTCCTGGTATGTGGAACCAGGCATCTTAAAGTTTTCCAGTAAGTGGAAACTTACAAAATGCAGTCAGCCATAGCTAACAAATTGGGGCCAGCCTGGTGTGTCTCCTTCATAAAATAGGACTGGGGGTCTAGCTCGGAAGTAGAATGCCCCCTGGGTTCTAACCCCAGTAACACACACACACACACACACACACACACGCACACACACACACACACACGAAGCAAAGATGACAGAGTTGTAGAGCTCGGTCCCGGGTGTCAGCAATGTGGACGTTCGCTTCACTTTTCTTTCTGTGCGGTAATTTCGCAGAGAAGACACAGATGTCTACCACCCGGAGGCGGAGAACGAGCCGCAGCTCCGCGGCCCAGGCCGCGCGCAGCAGGGGAGGCCAACGCGGGGTGGGGAAGGGAAGGGGCGCGTTCGTAGTGTCTCCTCGAAGGCGGGAGGGGTCCGACCCAGCAGAGCAGACAGGACGAGAGACCAGGGCGAGCGCCCGGCCCGAGGGGGCGACCGGAGAATGATGCAAACCCTCCATGATTCGCCGGGAGCGCGCACAGACCGAAGCAGCGCGCAGACCACGCACACGGCGGGGCCCGAGGAATCGTGCTAGGGCAGCTCCCGGCAGACCTGGCTCGTCCAGAAGAAAGTGACAGTAGGAACTGGAGTGCTGCGCTGCGCGTGCCTGAGGGGCAAAAAAGAAATAATTGCACCAGCGTCTTGTCATCCAGCACGGCGGAAACTCAAAGAAATTCGCGTTATCTTCCTCTTTTTCAACCTTTATAGGGGGGAAAAGGGCCAAAAAGGAGCGCAGGCCCCAGCGAGATTTGAACTCGCGACCCCTGGTTTACAAGACCAGTGCTCTAACCCCTGAGCTATGGAGCCAGCTGTGATCAGCTTCCTGGGTATGGATAGTTGACACCATCACGACACCGCGCAGCCGCAGACCACCGCATTCAAGAACCAAGCAGCGATGCAATGGAGCCAGTGTTTTTCTGTAAGCAGCAGCCGCAGCAGCCTTCCCATCTTGGGCATTGGCAAGTGTACGTCAAGCCGGAACGACGCGAGTCCTGGGACGAAGGGAGGGAGGACGGGCGGGCGCTGCCTCCGGGGGGCGGAGCTGGGCGCAAGGCCAAGCCGGGAAGGGGTGCACGCGGCTGGTTCTAGATGGGGGTCTAGAGGCCGAAGCTGCAAGTTGGGGAAGTGGGTACAGCCCTGTTCTGCAGGGAATCCAGGTCAGAGCTGTTAAGGTGACGCCTGGCGTGGGCTGGGTGGCAAGAGGACAGTGGGGCGACAGGCAGAGAGGGAGTGGTGAGGGTATGAGTTTGATGGTATGGAGATGAGGACGGGGCCAAGGCCTAGAATCCCCCACTCCCCACTTTTCTTTTTTTTTTTTTCGGTACTGGGGTTGAACCCAGGGGCATTCTACCTCCGAGCTACACCCCCAGCCCTGTTTTTTATTCTTTATTTTGAAACAGGGTCTCACTAAGTTGCGGAGGCCTCACTAAGTAGCTGAGGCTAGCCGTGAACCTGCGATCCTCCTGTTTTAGCCTCCCAAGAACTGGGATTACAAGTGTGCGCCACCACGCCCGGCTTTCTCCACCTCTCTTTTAGGTGAATTAGGAAAAGCCAACCCTTAGAACACGTTGCCTGGACTCTATGGAGCTGACCTTTCCCTGTCTCAGTGGAGGACGGGGAAAGAGAGTGGGGGCCCAGGAGAGGAAAGGGAGGAGCAATAGCCTGGGAAGGATAAAGCTGTGACAGTAGGTCATAGACTTGGCCTGGTCCCTGCTTGCCCTTGGTTCCTACAAGGCCAGAGGCAGGCCCCTGGGTGCCTTTCAGCCTGAATGCTGAGGGGCCCCGTGAGAATCTGGTGACAGAGTCCTTGTTTCTTGGAGATCTGAGACTAATGGGTGGAGTAAGAGCCCCTATGCCAGTTACTGTTCTCAGAGATCTCAGAGGCCGTTCGCTGCCCAAAGGACGGGACCCGGGACTCGCACACCAGCATTATGTCATCCAAGTGATTGCGCTGCCATGGTGTCCAAGAAAGAACATTTCTTCTCCTCCAAATGGAATTATAACCGTAACTAGATAGTTATTCTGGAAGCACCCATTCTCTGATAGATACCTGATCACATTCACAGACACGAAAGCTGAAAACAGGCGTGCAAACAGTTACCCCACAGTCCCCAGTTCTGGCCTCAAAGGCACACATGGCCCCTCCACCAGACATCCCACCTTCTGTGACATGAAATGTGTTGTGATACTCAGCACAGTTGTTAAATGATGTAAAGGGAACTGTGATAATCAAAAAGCCGTACAAAGCCGGGCGTGGTGGCGCATGCTTGTAAACCCAGTACTTGGGAGGCTGAGACAGGAGGATTGCAGGTTCGAGGACAGATTCAGCAAATAGTGAGACTCTCATCAACCTAGCAAGACCTTGTTTCAGATAAAAATAAAATAAGGCTGGGGGTGTAGCTCAGAGGTAGAATGGCCCTGGGTTCAATCCCCAGTACCAAAAAATAAAAAAAGGCATACAAGTGTGTGGTACTAGAGGTTGAAGCCAGGGGTGTTCTACCTCTAAGCTGTACCCCCAGCCCTTTTTATTTTTTTTTTAATTTTGAAACAGGGTCTCCGTAAATTGCTGAGGGCCTCACTAAGTTGCTGAAGCTGACCGGGAACCTGTGATTCTCCTGTCTCAGCCTCCCAAGTACTCGGATTATAGGCATGCTCCATAATACTTGGCTTCAGCTTCTTTATTTTTTTATTTTTTATTTTTTTATTTTTTGTACTGGGGATTGAACCCAGAGGCATTCTACCTCCAAGTTATACACCCCAGCCCAATTTTATATCTTATTTGAAAACAGGGTCTCACTAAGTTGCGGAGGGCCTCGCTGAGTTGCCGAGGCTGGCTTTGAACCTGCGATCTTCCTGTCTCAGCCTCCCAAATACTGGGATTACAAGAGTGCACCACCATGCCAGGTGCTGGCTTCAGCTTTTTGCTTTGTATGTTAACCATACAAGCCCAGATAACATTAGGGTTTGGTGATAACATTCGGTGATTTAATTAGCAACTGAATGTTTAAAATGGGTTTTCCTAGCCGGGTGTGGTGGCACAGACCTATAATCCCAGTACTTGGGAGGCTAAGACAGCAGGATCGCAGGTTCAAAGCCACCCTCAGCTACTTAGTGAGACTCTCAGCAACTTAGTGAGACCCTGTTTCCAAATAAAAAAATAAGGCTGGGGGTGTAGCTCTTCAGTAAAAGGTTCAATCCCTAGCACTACCAAAAAAAGGGGGGGTTCCTTGTGAAAATCAGTGGTATTCAAATACATAGATTAGCTACAACGTTCTAGAGTTATTCTCCAGTAGAAGACATAGTCTGGGTATGGTGGTGCACACCTGTAATCGCAGTACTTAGGAAGCTGAGACAGGAGGATCTCAGGTTCAAAGCCAGCCTCAGCAACTTAGAGAGATCCTGTTTCCAAATAAAAAATAGAATAGGGTTTAGAATGCCCCAGGGTTCAATCCCCAGCACACCACACACACACACACACACACACACACACACACACACACCCATAGGGTTTACCCTCTGAATTCTGCTGTAGGCTGAACTCTTAAATGGTCCTGTCTCCAGTCCACAGGACATAGGATTCTGATTGTCTGGTGTTATGTCAACTGGGTCTGCCTCTGGGACAATTTTCTGCCTACCCCACAGGAACCACCACCAACAAATCAATAATAAGGTATGATCAAATTGACCTAGGCCTTTTGCAGCACCCAAACCCTATGCACCTGCTCATAAATGCCTTCTCCATAATCCACCTGTTCCTCCCCCCGAATCTGAGGTATAAATCCATATGCTTACGCTCCTCGTATACATAAACACACATGCTCACTCACTCACTCTAACAGAAACCCTTCCTCAGACTTGTCCTCCTGCAATTAGACCAGGGGAATAGAAAATGAGTCAAGCCACTCTAGAGGTGAGCTCACAATCTGTATTTCCATCTCCCCATCCCCTTTCCCAATGGAGCACCAAGCGGGGAACAGCCCACCGCCCTCCTAGAAGCCCAGCATTGCAGAAGCTGGGGGTAGTCAGCTGAAGAACAATGAGGCTGGCCTGCTGAGCACCCTCCAGGGCACAGGCTGAGCAGGCCTTGGAACCAGGATGCTCTGCCGTTAGCATACTTTTGGCAAGTTCCAGACAGGATCTGTCAGTAGCGTGGTTGTGCTCTGTGAATTTCTAGACCGGTGCTAACTGCACAAGTGTCAACTTGTGCTTCAAAATTCCAAAACCTTTGCTCTCCTTCCCCAAAGGAGACTTTACTCTGACACTGGAAAATGGGAGGTTAGGCATCTGTGAGAACACATCTTGGTTGGCACTGTGATGGAGGATGAACATACCCGGATGTATCACCCAGCTACTGGGTATTGGAGAGTAGCGATGCCTGTATGCTCTTGTCCTGGCTTTTCTCCTCATGCATGGGTCAAGGGTCTCATTTCAGTACATGTATAGGTAAAGGGTCTTCTCCTCGAAGCTGGGAGCACAGTGCTCCTCCCTGAGTAGAGGACTGCAACAGGTCAGGTGGATCCAGAGGCCTCCAGACCTCTCAAGGCAGAGCCACACTGTCAACAAGGCGAAGCGATAATGAACCTGGCCGGCCCAGGGCCAAATCTGTCCCCTTGCAACAGGACCCGAATCTGACATTGTTCCATAGACCCAGAGGCCCTTCTAAATCAGGGCAGTAAGCCCATGTGTTAGGAAGCCCACCTGTCCAGAGCAGGGCTTCTGTCCTCACCCACCACTTCACCGTCCAGGCCAAATCCACGTGCTGCTCAGCAGGGAGGGGACAGCCCCTAAGGGGCCAGGGCGCCTCTTCCCCTTCTCGGTCGACCACAGGGCCCTTTTCCTCCATCACTCTTCATGCTCCCAGTGCTGTGCTCTGTAGAGCCCCTGTGGGGCAGCCCCAGCAGTAGTGTAGAGGACCAACCCAAGGTGGGCAGGTAGCTCTGTCCAGAGGAGGGGGAGGAGTTCACCCGGGACTGACTGGTCCCCCCTCCCAGGAGGCCGAGCAAGGCCCCTCAGGGCCAGATGCGCAAGAAGGTACCAGTGGAGCAGACGGAGAAAAGGGGAAACACTCGCTCCTGGAAGTTGACGCGGAAGGTGTAGAGGTGGCGCATGTCCTCCACAGCATAGAAGGACACGGCCCCCACCTCCAGGTCCAGGGCCACCCGCACGCGCGACAGGTGCCCACAGCTGAGGGGCGTCCGCTCAGGGCTGGTGACAGCCCAGTACTGCCCACCGTTGAGCTGCAGCGCCCAAACGCCCTCCTCGGGGGTGAAGGGCGTGAGGCCCTTGCGGCGCACGCTCTCGCGGGCCACGCCGAAGGCCCAGCCGTCCTTGGAGCCCACTTCCACCTCCCAGTGGTGCCGCCCGGAGGAGAACCCGCAGGACGCCAGGACGCGGGTGTTGGTGTCGAAGCGGCGCGGGTGGCTGGGCAGGTCCTGAGCCCGCTGTCCAAGGCGCACACTCTTAAGATCCAGCGAGAGGATGAGGCGGGGATTGGCTGTGTCGGGGTCCAAGGTGAGCTCCACTGGAGGGTGGACACAAGGGAGAGATGTCCCCATACAGGTTTCCTTGCACAGCCCCTCTGCTGTCAGGGCCACACCCGCTCCCTTCTTTGCAAACCTGTCTCTTCTTCCTGGAGGAATCCTTCCAGCATGCAACACCAATGCCCACTCCATCTGCCACTTTGTGCCCCCTAGGTATTTTACTTTTTTTTCATTCAACACTTACTGAAAACAAATACAATGTATGGGCCTGATTTGGATGTCAATTTAAACAGAACAACGAATCTAATTAAAAGACAATTGGGGCCGGGCGTGGTGGTGCACACTTGTAATCCCAGTACTTGGGAGGCTGAGACTGGAGGATCACAGGTTCGTGGCCAGCCTCAGTTGCTTAGTGAGGCCCTCCGCAACTTAGTGAGACCCTGTTTCAAAAATAAAGAATAAAAAATAGGGCTGGGGGTGTAGCTCGGTGGTAGAATGCCCCTGGGTTCAATCCCCAGTACCAAAAAAGAAAAAAAAAGACAATTAGGGAAATTAGAACATTACATATTAGAAACAATCATTAATTTTTCTAGGTATAATGATGGTTTTGTAGTTAGTAGGGGAGAAAAGCCTATCTCTTTAGTCTATCCTTACTGAGCTATTAATGGAATAATTTTGTCACCGGTTATTTGCTTTAAAATATTCCAGTGGGGAAAAGTAGGTAGCAGTATTTATGAAGACTATTAGCCAAATTGAAAATTGCTGAAAGTGTATAATAGGTCTAAAGCATTTGATATGCCCTCCTCTCTACTTTTGAATATATTTAAAATTTTCCATAATAAAAAGCTAAAATTCATAGCTTGATGTGCACACTACTATGTTCCAGACACTGTTTAGGCTCCGGGGAGACCACTGACAACAAGATATCTGAGTATCCCCGCCCTCCTGTAGCTTCCTTTCCAGCAAGAGAAGAGAGGCAACAAATAAACACAAGAGATAAGAGGGATCAAGAGAGAAAACTGTTACTTCAACCAGAGTGGCCGGGGATGGCCTAACTGGAAAGGATTTGAATAAGACAGAAAGGAGATGGGGAAGCAGGTTCCGGCCTAACGGATGGCCAGTGCAGTACCAAGGCCCTGAGGTGAGTGTGTTCTTGATACATTTTAGGAGCAGTGTGGAAGGAGAGTGGCTGCAGAGTGAGCCAGGGGGTGAACAATAAGGCTAAGACCTTGGGGCCCCACAGAACATCTGAGCAGAAGAGAGGGATGGCCTCGTTCAATTGGTTTAGATCCTACCCAGGTAAACTCTGATTTAGCTAGGTTCTCAGCATCAGGAATGTGTGCCCACCCCTCCTCCTTTTCCCTTGGTGCTGTATCGCACACACTCCAGAGCTCTGCAGGAGTGATACCCATCTTCTTTGCTATCTACAGTCTCCCCTTGCTTCTCCTGTCCCCTGCCCACAACCCTCATACCTAGGATCTTGAAGTAGGGTCAGAGGAGAGACGCTCATCCAGGTAACAACACGCCTTTCCTAATCTAAGAATCCTGAGGCCAGGACACTCTGGCTCCTGACTGACACACAGCTCACAGGCCAACAGGCCCCACTGCCACTGGAGGGTGTCGGAGCTGCCAGGTAAGGACCAGGAGGGGAGTGGAGTAGCAAAGCCACTAAGGTAGGTGGGCAGAGGAACCACTGTGTGCAAAGCCCAGAGAGTCACCAGCAGGGAGGGGGTTCTCTATACAGCCAAGCAATCTGAACTATCACAGCCACCATTCATACCTTTCTCCTCTTTCTCCAGCTCTCCTTGGAGGTCCTCTGAGGAGGAGAAACAAAACAGAGTGTGTATGAACAACATGGGCGATTGGCAAGGACATTCCCGCTTCCAACATTCACAGCCCATCTGATGCACTCATTGCTCAGCTACTATGGAGGCCAACAGCTGATGTACAAGAACAGCGCCAAGTACAGGGACAGGGAGAGGGCAGGGCTCAGACTCCTAAGTATTCTAGCTCCACCTCTTCCCATCTCCCCCCACCCTTAGCCCAGAGCTGATCTGAGCTCTCTTTTCTCAACCTACTTTCTGCCCCCAATAACTCTCTACCCTGTATGTCCCTGTAGGAAGCTGCATGACGGGGTGGGGGAACCCCAGATAGATTAGCCACCACTGTCTCCCCACACCAATCTGGTCTTCTCAAGCCCAGCTCCTGTTTTCTCACACAGATTCTGAAAAGGCCTCTGCACTACCTCTGCACTACCCGAAACACATCACTATCGCCCATCCGGTCTGGCCCAGCCCACACCCAGGCCCCTACCTTTGAACTTCTTCAGCAATCCTTTTAAGACAAAGGTCTTGAGGGAAACATTCCAGACTTTATTCTTCATCTCAGAGGAGACGGTGGTTGGCTTGGGGGCAGGGACGTTGCTGCACCTGCAGGACAGGGACCCCGAGGAAGGTCTAAAACACCATCCCACTCCCACTGGGCTGTGACGATGAGGATGGTGCTATAGTTTGGATAAGTGCCCGCTCAAAGGTGCACGTATTAAAAGGATTAGTTGCCAGCTAGAGGCACTACTGGGAAGTGGCAGAACCTATAGGAGATGGGGCCTAGTGGAAGGAAATTTGGGGCATGCCCTTAAAGGGGATATTGGACCCCTGCTCCCCAATCTCTCTCTCTCTCTTTCTTTCTCTCTCTCTCTCTCTCTCTCTCTCTCTCTCACATACACACACACACACACACACACACACACACACACACACACACACACACTTCCCAGCTGTTTCTCTCACCATGATGTACTGCCTTGCCACAGGCCCCCAAACAATGGGGTCAACCATGGACTGAACCCATGAGCCAAAATAAACCTTTCCTCCTTTTAATTTGATTACCTCAGGTATTTTGTCACAATAATGAGAAGCTAACAGACGGTGAGGTCCTCTTGACAGAAAGAGGTGGAAAAGGGAGCCTCAGACCTCATGCAGGAATACCCATGGCAAGGCGGGTAGGCATTTCCTCAGAAGGTCCCGGGGAAGGAAGTGGGGGAGGGGATCAGGAGGTGAGAGATGGAGTGGGAAGTGAAGAGAGAGCTCAGTGGAAAAGGAGGAGAGCGGGGTTAGAAAGATCCAAGGATCTGTTAGGTTCACTCACTTGCTTAGTGTGGTTTTGAATTCCTGAAAGGAAACATGGAAGAAAATCAAATCAGCATCAGGTAACTTCCGTTCACTTTTGAGAAAACAAAACTTGCTCCTTACCCTGCCTCCAAGAAAATATGGAATAAGCAGGTATATCATGCCCACTGCCTGCCTGAACACCAGGTGACAACACCTCCAGCTATGGATGGCTGCAGGGGGTCTCCTCCACTTGGCGGACCCCTCAGCCCTTACACAATGACTGGTCGTCAGACCAGTGTCTTCCAAATGACTGCTCTTGACCCATTTGTGGTTTGTGGAGTTAATCTAGTGGATTGTGATTATTTTCTTAAAAAATTAAATAAAAATAGAATAAAAACATCAAGGCATATTATAGGCAGCAAAGATAAGTACTATTTTCTGAGGCTTTTGTCCCAAGTATGTGTATACTGGAATACACATATTCCAGTATACAAAAATATATATTTATTTATTATATATAATATAAATATATATTTAAATATATATTTTAATATATTAAATATATAAATATATATTATATATATATTTGAGGCACTAGGGATTGAACCCAGGGGCATTCTACCTCCGAGCTACACCCCCAGCCCTGTTTTATTTTTTATTTTAAAACAGGGTCTCACTAAGTTGCGGAGGATGGTTCCATGCCCGGCTCAATGTAAGACATATTATTGTGGCTCACAGTCAAGAAAGCTTTAAGGGGCTGGGAATGTAGCTCTGTGGTAGAGCACTTGCCTAGCATGCATGAGGCACTGGGGGGTGGGGAGAGGAAGAAAGAGAGAAAGTTTTATCCCTTTAGATTTTCAACTCCAGCCAGGCATGGTGGTGCACACTTGTGATCCCAGTATTTGGGAGGCTGAGACAGGAGCATCACAGGTTCCAGGATAGCCTCAGCAAATAGTAAGACTCTCATCAACCTAGCGAGACCCTGTTTCAAAATAAAAAATAGGGCTGAGGATGCAGCTCGGAGGTTGAGTGCCCCTGAGTTCAATCCCCAATACCACACACACACACACACACACACACACACACACACACACACACACAAAGATTTTCAACTCCAAGGGACTCTGGGCACCTCTCTCCAGGCCCCCTTGACTTCTGGATCATATGATTCTCCTAGCTCACAGGATCTGTTCTCTATCTTCGGTTCCAGGCTCACCTGGAGGAAGTCAAGGTCCGGCTTTCGCGCTGTCTCTTGAATCTGGCTGCTGAGCTTGGAGAGCTGAGTGATCTCGCCCCCAAGCTGGGCCAGGTTCTCATTCTGCTTCTGTGTTACTTCCCGAGACAGCTGCTCCAGGCGGCTCAAAAGTCGTCCCTCCTGCTCTACCAGAAAGGCCCGCAGTGCCTGGAACTCTGCCCCTACCTTCTCTCTCTCTGTTACCATCTGCTTCTGTCTCAGGAGGAGGAGAAAATGGAGAGGTGTGGGAGGGGGAGGTAGGAGAGAGGGGAAGGGGGATGGGATGACTTGGGCATTGAGTATTGAGACATGAGATTTGGATAGAAGACTCAATTGTCCCCCTCCCTTAGTGCTTGAAGGATCAGAGGCACACCCACACATACACACTGTGCACACCCTCAGTTTAAAATATCCCAACTCCATGCAAACTACAGCCTCAGTATACACTCTTCTCTTCCCCTAAGCACCCTTGCATGGGCTCACCAGGAGCTCCTTGCTCTCCTTCTCTTCAGTAGACCTGAACACCTCATAGTCCTCCAGTTCTTTCTTCAAGACCCTCAGCCTGGAATCTAAGAGCTCCTGCGGGTGAGAAGGAAAATATTATGGGGAGAGAATTCTGGAAACCCCCACATGTGCCTTCCTAGAGCCATCCAAAAGAAAGGGAAGGATCGATCGGCCCATGGAGAAAGAGGCTGGGTAGAAGTCATCTCTGGAAGCTGGGTGTGGTAGTGACCCGGTATTGAGACTGCTAGTAAAAATGCAAAAGTAGCTGAAGCCCCTTGTGCTGCCCTTGGGCAGAGAGGTTACATGCAGCCCTGCGTGCTACACCCCAGCGCTTCTCCCTCCCCTTTTCTCTGTGACCCGGCCTTGGTATGCGGGGATGCAATCCATACGCTGTTACAAAGCGGGGCTGTCTGCACCTGCATTTGAAGGATGGCTGGTACAACAAAGATAGGAAGCGGGCTGTTGGCCTTGGCCCGTTGACATAGCATCCCGAATAAGGAAAACCAGATAGGACAGTAAAAAAACCCTATTTAAGACCCGAGGTTTCAAAGAAGGGGGAGTGTTCCGGTGGGACACTCTATCACGTTCTCTTGGAGGCATAGTGTTGTTCTCTCTCTCCCTTGCTTTCTCTCTGTCTGCAATAAAAACCTGCTTAAGTGTTGCAATTGGAGTTTTTCATGACTTTTTATATTTATTTATTTATTTATTGTGGTACTGGGGATGGAACCCAGGGGCATTCTACCTCCGGGTTATACCCCCAGCCCTATTTTATTTTTACTTGGAGGCAGAGTCTCACTAAGTTGATGAGAGCCTCACTAAGTTGCTGAGGCTGTCCTTGAACCTGCGAGCCTCCTATCTCAGCCTCCCAAGTACTGGAATAACAGGCATGTGCCACCACACCTGGCTTTGGCTCTTTATTTCTATATTTAGCTGAGGAAAAGGACCAGGCAACACCAAAATGGTAACAATAGCACACCTGTAATCCCAGTACTTGACAGACTGAGACAGGAGGATTGCAGGTTCAAGGTCAACCTCAGTAATTTAGCGAGGCCCTCGGCAACTTATTGAGAACCCGTTTCAAAATTTAAAAATAAAAGACAGGAGGATCGCAAGTTGCAGGTTCGCAGCCAGCCTCAGCAACTTAGGCACTCTGCAATTTAGTGAGACCTTGTTTCAAAAATAAAAAATAAAATAGGGCTGCGGGTGTAGCTCACAGGTAGAATGCCCCTGGGTTCAATCCCCAGTACCACAGAAAATAAATAATAGGGCTGAGGTGTTGCTCAGAGATAGAATGTCCCTAGGTTCAATCCCCAGTATCCCCCCCCCCCAAGTCATCTCTGGATGTCGGAATGAATATAGTCTATACAGGCTACACCTAGGGGTACAACGCAACTGCAGGGTGACGCCAAAGCCCGGAGTCTCGCTTCCCCAAGAGCATCTGCCCCGCAATGTAGGCTGAAACACAAGGCCCTGCCCAACACAAGCCCAACCTGCCTAGTTTTCTCCTCCCCACCAACAGACACCTCCTGGCTGGGTGGGTTGGAGTGAGGTAGGGGAGCAAAGAAAGTCTGGGATCTGTGAGCCAGAGGTCTCTCCACACACTTCCATAATGCAGCCCTAGCAAGGAAGCAAGGGGGGAGGGCTCCAGAATCTTTGGGCTTGGCACAGCCCAGACGTCTCTAGACACTCCACTTAACCAGGAAGCCACACACACCCTCCCAGACTTCTTGGGAAGTTCATCCTACCAGGCCATGCCCAGGAAAAGGGATCTGAGTGGGAACCGAGGGTGTATGGGCGTGATTGAGACTTCTTGCGAGCTCTTGGACTAGATAACGCAGACTTGGCTAGAGGCTGGGGACAGGCAGGAAGAAAATCGCTAAGTGCCTGGGGGTGTCGCAGGCTGCCAAGGATCAGCTCAGAAGGAAACCCGGTGTGCGGGAGCGGGAGGGGCCGTAGAGGGAAACTGCACTAAGCCTAAGCACTAATGCTGGGTAGGGTAGGGTGGGAGGAAGGAGGCAGGGGTTCACCTGGGCCTCCTGCCTGCCTGCCTGTCTTCTGCACCGCGTGGGCCCGACTGAAGCCGAGGGTCCCGGGGACCTGCAGGGGCGGGGCCTGCGCTCACCTTGGCCTCCTGCACCGCCTCGGCCAGCGGCAACACTGCGTGCGCGCGGTGCTCGCGAGCGCGGTCGCACACCACGCAGATGGCGCGTCCGTCGTCTTGGCAGTAGAGCTTGAGCGGTTCTCCGTGCAGTGCGCACCGGACGGCTGCCATCGAAGCCGTCGCCTCCCCGGGCTGGCATTTCTTCGTGGCGGCCCCTGGCAGGCTGAAGCGGCGAAGCAGCGTGGCTACTGCAGCCAGCTGCCGGTTGGGCCGCAGCTGGCCGGGGCGTGCGGGCTCGCGGCACTGCGGGCAGGGCAGGGGGCAGGGCAGCGTGCGGGTGGCGCCGGCCGCCCCCGCGCCCGGGTGCTCCCAGCAGCGCGCGATGCAGGCGCGGCAGAAGCTGTGGCCACACTCGACGGACACTGGCTCCCGGAAAAGCTCCAAGCAAATGGAGCACGTTGCCTCGCCCTGCAGTTCTGCCGCCAGCGCCAGAGCCTCGGCCCCTGCGCTCGGGCCGGTCCGCGGCCCTACTGCCGCCATGGACGCCCTCGGTGCGCCTACGTTGGGCTGCCCTGGGGAGACCTCTGTCCGTGCCTCAGAGCTCCGAGCTCCGTGGCCCAGGGTGGCCTCTGCGTGCCCACTGGGAGCGGAAGGGCGGGGCTGACATCGGGCAGGCGGAGACTTCAGCGCCAGGCCCGGAGCCGCTGGGAGGGGAGGGCGCACGTCGATGGCTGGCCGGTGGGCACAGGGCTCTTCGACTGCGGGACTGAGCCCTGCGCCACCGCTCCGGGCTCCTGCAGCCCTCACCTTGGCCGGTGGCCTCCCCTCTGTCGCCCCCCTCCCTCAGCCTCTCCAGGCCAACCCCAGCTTGCCCCAGTCAGCAGCGGGAAACAGGCCGTGACAGGTGGGCGCACAAGCCCTGCTGGGCGCCACTCCCGGTGGCCAACCGAGGCTGACCCTGCATTGCTGGGGCAAGAGCGACCTGGCGCCCGGACCGCGGTGTCAAGTTTCCTGAGAGCTGGTTTATCCAAGGCCTGGGCTGAGCTAAACTTAGGGACTGGAACCTGGGTCTGGAACCTCACCCCCAAGCGTGGCCTTGTGCCCACTTCTGTAGCTACATTACCTACCACTGTCCCTTCCCTTCTTTATTCTTTATTGAATCGTTGAGCAAATAATTCATTTAATCAGTTTTCTCACTTCGTTTAGTGTTATTCCCCTCCCCCATCTCCAATCTCTCTTGTCCCCCAGCTGGTCCCCCCCTTCAAGAGCTGCCAGTATTATTGGCTTCCATCCTCTCTCCTCTTCCCTCTAGAAGCCACTTGGATGGGGGCATTCACCCCCATCCTCCTCAGAAACTGATCCTGTCACATCATTGGTGACCTACACAATTCTAACCCAAAGGCGGAGACCTCGCCTCACCTGCCCTCTTTGTCCCCTCCTTTCTGACACCCTTTCCTGGGTGCCTTCCAGGATGCTGCAGCCCCTGGCTTTCCTCCCACATGTGTGGCCTCCCACTTTCTTCTCGGCCTCCTTGTGGTTTTCTGCTCCTCTCCCTGCCCTTGCTCAGTCCCTGGGCCTCAGTCTACACTTACTCCCTTGTCATCTCTTCTACTTTCTTGGCTTGAAAGACCTCCCCATGCTGATGACTGAACAGTACACATCCCAGCCCTCCTCCGCTCCAAACCCTTCAGTGGCTACCAACTTTTTGTTGGATTGAACAGATTTAAACCTGCTTCAAAATTCAGACGATACAGAGCTGTGGAAAATTCGCCCATCGCCTATGTCCCATTTTTTTCCCCATTCCAAGCAATTTTACTATCTGGATTATTTAATTCAAATATTCTGTATTTACTACCTTATCCTTCCCTTTTCAAAAACGAAGGGTAACATGCTGCCCGCAGTCTTCCTTACTTCCCCTTTTCCCGTCACGAATTCATTTCGGGCAGGGTGCTAGAAGACTCCCTCTCCTTTTCCCACTGCGGTTCCCGGGTTCTTATCCGGGCTCCGGCAGTCCTCTGTGTCGCCAGGGTCAAGATCCGCTTGTATAGAGTCGGCGGAGGAACCTGGAACGATTCGTGACTCTGTGAACCAGAATTTTGCGCTGCTGGGATTTCGCGCTAATTGGATACCATTTGCTTTCCCTAGTCCCGAGCCAAGCGCGAGCTAAGTGAATCATTCGCAAACGTTCGCGGCGAGCGGGGATGTAGCTCAGTGGTAGAGCGCATGCTTTGCATGTATGAGGCCCCGGGTTCGATCCCCGGCATCTCCACTTGTTTTGAACTTGTTTTTCACTTTTCATACTTGGAAATGCAGCTCGTTTGCCGAGCGATGGAGAAAATCCCAGAGGGTGGAGACTAACCGAGTTAGAAAAGTTGCTGGTGCTCCCACGCCCCTTTGGCCGCCAGGCAAATATCTTTCTCTCCCGATTGAAAATCCACGAAGTGAGCGTTCGGGTGAATTGTCGGTGCCCTCGTGCGGTTTGTTTTCCTTAACACTGTGTGCTTCACCGCGGATGTAAACAGGTCGTTGGTAGAGAAAAGTAAGCAGAAAACGGTCGGAAGTGGCAGGGACGGGCAGGCGCGGCAGGCAGAGTTCGTACTTCCGCGCCATCAAGGCCTTTTAGTAAATCTGTCAAATTCGAGTAAATCCAACTTCAAATTTGGAGCTGGCTACGATCTACATGTAAAGTTGAAGAAATGAGTAACAGGGTCACCGGTGCCCGGCTAGCTCAGTCGGTAGAGCATGAGACTCTTAATCTCAGGGTCGTGGGTTCGAGCCCCACGTTGGGCGGTGTTACTTTTACTCTCAAGTATCACTAGAGATCAGACCACTATAGGCGAAAAGAATACTCTATGAAAACTTATATCGAGCAACATTGAGGTGAGTCTTCGAAGATACTCCCTTGTTTATTGGCTATTCTGTCTCCTATCTGGTAGCAAAGTGGACTTTCTTATTGTGGTAAAATATACATTAAAATTTACCATTTTAGCCAGGTGTGGTGGCGAACGCTTGTAATCCCAGTACTTAGGAGGCTGAGACAGAAGGATCATAGGTTCCCGGGAGCCTCAGCTACCTAGTGAGGTCCTTTGCAACTTAGACCCTGTTTCAAAAAATAAAGAATAAAAAACAGGGCTGAGGGTTAGTTGGGAGGTAGAATGCCCCTGGGTTCAATCCCCAGTACTGGAAAAAAAAAAAATAGGGCTGGGGGTGTGGCCCAGAGGTAGAACACCCCTGGATTCTATCACCAGTATTATAAAAAAAATTATTGGATCACGGGTGTGTTTTGTGAAGTGGTCTACAAGAATGATTTTATATGTAATTTATTTAAATTATTTTAAAATTCCTTTAACATATTCATGGCTATTCTGTAACTAGTTACTTTTCTCTCTGCGGTACTGAGGAATGAACCCAGGGTCTCACCTTGCTAGCCTCTACCACTGAGCTAGATCCTCAGCCCTCAAAATTTTGAGACAGAACCAGGTATGGTGGTGCACACCTGTAATTCCAGTACTTGGGAGGCTGAGACCGGAGGATCACAGGTTCAAGGACAGCCTCAGCAATTTAGCAAGACTCTCAACAACCTAGTGAGACCCCATTTCAAAACAAAAAATTAAGCCCGGCATAGTGGCGCATGCTTGTAATCCCAGTACTTGGGAGGCTGAAGCAGGAGGATCGCAGTTTTGCAACAAGCCTCAGCAACTTAGTGAGACCCTGATTCAAAATTTAAAAAAGAATAAAATAGGGCTGGGGGTGTAGCTTGGAGGTAGAATGCCCCTGAGTTTAATCCCCAGAACCACAAAAGAAAAAATATTAAAGAATAGGGCTGGGGGTATAGCTCAGAGGTAGAATACCTCTAGGTTCAATCCCCAGTATCGAAAACAAAAAAAATTTTTTTGAGCAGGGTCTTGCTAAATTACCCAGGCTAGCCTCAAACTTGCTGTCCTCCTGTCTCAGCCTCACAAGGAGCTGGGATTACAGGGGTATGCCACCAAGCCCAGCTGGTATTTCTTTCTTGAAGTCACTAGTTTCCCTTTACTAAACTTGAGAAAATCATCCTCCCAGGGTTTGTGTAGCATCAGCAGAAATGAGTCACCCATTAAATGCTCACGTCAGTATTTCATTACTGTTCATATCATAACACACAGGTCTAAGGGTACAAGTCCCACAAACAAAAGGCAGTGTCAGTCACATGTTGATGGTGTTCCCGGGAATGTGAATTTCGGGCAGGGGAGAAACGAAAATGTCAACAAGACCAACGTAATTCTGGAGGAAGGCCTGCGACAGCAAGAGTGGCCAAAGGAGTAACCCAGCGTGACCTGCTCCTCCATTCTGAGTCAGGACCAATGGAATTAAAATCACTGGATATTTTGGGAAGCCCTCCCAGCTTATTACTGTCATTTGAGATGTTTAGTATCTCAAGGGGGAGAGGAAGATATTTGAATATGAACAAGAATACATACTTTCTTTGTGATTGATATTTAATTTATTATGGCTGTAAATATCAAAGCCTAATTTTTCTTAAGGCTTTAAATTCAGTTATAAAGCTAGTACTTTTTGAAACAGGAAAGAAAAATCCCCTTCATTGGTTCTTTCATGAATTAAAGCTATCAAACTGAGTCATCCTGAATGTCTAAGTAATTGGTGATATTCTAGTAGAAATTTCAAATTATGTCAGGCATGGTGGCGCACCCTTGTAATCCCAGTACTTGGGAGGTTGAGACAGGAGGATTGCAGGTTTGAGGCCAGCCTTAGCAATTTAGTGAGGCCCTCTGCAACTTAGTGAGACCCCGTTTCCAAATAAAAAATAAAATAGGTCTGGGGGTGTAGCTCAGAGGTAAAATGCCTCTGGGTTCAATCCCCAGTATCACCAAAAAAAAAATAATAATAATAATAAGGCCGGTGTGGTGGCACACGCTTGTAATCTCAGTACTTGGGAGGCTGAGACAGGAGGATCACAGGTTAGCGGCCAGCCTCAGCTATTTAGTGAGGCCCTCTACAACTTAGTGAGACCCTGTTTCAAATTAAGAATAAAAAAAAATAGGACTAGGGGTGTAGCTTGGAGGTAGAATGTCCCTGGGTTCAATCCCCAGTACCACCAAAATATTTTTTTAATTATAATTTCAACCTTTTGTTTTTTCTTTTTCTTTCTTTTTTCTTCTTTGCAGGGGTGAGGGAGGGACTGGACATTGAACCCAGGGACATTCAACCTCTGAGCTATAACCACAACCCTATTTTATTTTTTATTTTGAAACAGGGTCTCACTAAATTGCTGATTCAAACCTGTCATCCCCTGTCTCAGTCTCCTAAGTACTGGGATTAGAGGTATGCACCACTGCTCCCAACTACAAACTTTCTTTTTTCTTTTCTTTTCTTTTCTTTTCTTTTCTTTTCTTTTCTTTTCTTTTCTTTTCTTTCACTTCTCTTCTCTTCTCTTCTCTTCTCTTCTCTTCTCTTCTCTTCTCTTCTCTTCTCTTCTCTTTTCTTCCTTGAAAAGGCCTTTTCCCCAGGCCTTTTTATTTTTTGTTTTGAAACAGAGTCTTGCTAGGTTGCTGAGAGTCTCCTATGTTGCTGAGGCTGTCCTCAAACCTTTGATCCTCCTGTCTCAGCCTCCCAAGTACTGGGATTACAGGTGTGCACCATCACTCCTGTCCAAACTTCATATTTCTGAATCTTCATTTATTAGATAAGGATGAGATGTTGGGTCACACAACTAGAAGTAGAGAGCCATATCTGAACCTCACTGGTTTTTATAGACTTCCTGCTTTAACCACTAAACCATAGCACTTGTAGAAATCTTGGGTATATTATTTATAATCTTCTGAAAAGAAGTTATATGCACATTCATCTGTTTTATGAATTCTGCACTGCCTCATTAGCCTGGGAGTCCCCTAAGGCTAAAGATCTTATGTCCTCTATTCATTGTTATATCTACTTGCAAAGCAAAAACAGTAAATGGTAGGCTGAGCATGGTGGAGCACACCTGTAATCCCAGTACTTATGAGGCTGAGACAGGAGGATCGCAGGTTCGAGGACAGCCTCAGGAAGTAGTGAGACTTACCAACCTAGCAAGACCCTGTTTCAAAATAAAAATAAAATAGGACTGGTGGTTGTAGCTCGGAGGAAGAATGCCCCTGGGTTCAATCCCCAGTACCACAAAATAAATAAATAATAATAATAAACAAACAA
>PVJS01031631.1:0-23279 GCA_004027185.1 Glis glis | reverse complement strand
GTTTTTTTTTTTTTTTTTTTTTTTTTTTTTTTGCTAGTGTAGGTCTCCCTTAAGCATTTTCTGCGGGCTAGCCAGGTGCTAATAAATTCTTTCAGGTTCTACTTATCTGAGAAAGACTATTTCTTTTTCATTTCTGAAGGGCATTTTTACTGGGTGTAGTATTCCTGGTTGGCAGTGTTTTTCTTTCAGGACTTCTTATTTATCATCCCATTCTCTTCTGGCCTATAAGGTTTCTGATGAGAAATCTGCTTAAGTCTAATGAGCATTCCTGTATATGTGACTTGACACTTTTCTTGTGTTGACTTTAGAATTCTCACTTTGTCTAAAACTTTTGACTTTTTGACTCTGAAATGCCTCGTGACCTTCACAAGATTTAACTTTTTGAGTTAAATCTAGTTGGGGGTCTTTTGAGCTTCTTTATAAAGATGTATCTCCTTGAAGACTTGGGAAGTGTTCAGCTAGTATGTCCTGAAATAGGTTTTCAATGCCTTTTCCCGGTTTTGTCTACTGGAATTACCATCAGGCAAATATTTTGTTCACTTAATGGTATCCCATAAATTTTGTGGGCTTTCTTCATTCTTTTTAATTTATTTTCTTTCCAGAAATTTTCTTTTGCTTGTTCTAATGTATTGTGGAAGCTCTGCATTGTATTTTTATTTCATTGATTGATGTTATTTCTGATTTTTCTTTTTAATAATTTCTCTTTGGTGAATTTTTATTTCTCATATTATCTATTTATATTCAGTATTATGCATTATCTATCTGTATTTCACTGAGCATCCTTAGCATCATTATTTTGAATTCTTTTTTCAGGCATTTCATAGATTCCCTTCAAATTGAAATCTCCTTCTGGAAAGTTATTGTTTTCCTTTGGAGGGTTCATGTTTGCTTTTATGTTTCTCATGTCCCTTTGTTGATGTCTGTACATCTCATGTAAGTCACCTCTTCCAATTTTATAAAGTGATTCTAATAGGAAAAGACTTTTTTGTTCAGGTGGGTTATAAGATGTCAGTTGGGTAGGTGCTTTGGTTTTGGTTATAGGTGAGATCAAAAGTGTCATCTCTGATTTTTTCAGGCTTGATTGGCATCAGCAGTGTCTCTGAGTGCCTCAACAGTGTAGACTGCAGTGGTTCATGAAATAACTTTACAACTTTGCAGTGACTATAGGCTTTCAAAGGAACATGCCCTCCAGCTCCAGAGATTGCCACCTTTGTCACTGAGGCTTGTAGTAGCAGCTGCCACAGTCTCAGTGGAGTGGGATGTGGACTCCATGTCCCCAAGTCCTTTGGGATAAGCACAGGTAACACCAAGGGTTGTTGCACCAGCTGCCATGGTCCCTGAGCCATGGGATTGGATGGGATCTTCCCCAGGTCCCACAGGAAAAGCACAGGTGATGTTGACATCTGTGACACCTGTAACCACACACCTGAGGTTGGGGTAAGGAAAGGGGACTTTCCCTAGGTCCTATGGGGTGATTTTGGGTGGTGCTGGCATGTTTTTTTTGCTGGCAACCATTTCCCTGGAGCTGTGGGACCCACGTGGTACTTTCTCCAGTTCCCAAGGAACTGGTGCAGGTGAAGGCAGGACTTTTTGTACCTACAATCCCAGACTGTGGGCTGAGGAGGGGAACTTCCCTAGTTCCCGCCGGGCGAGCGCAGGTGAGATGGGCTTGTGGCCATGGAATGCACTAGCTCTGAAGATGTAGGAAACTGAGTTAGCTGTCTTCTGCTCTGTGAGGCATGCATAGGCACAAGGCTTCTAGGGGGGCTCGGGGCCAGCTGTCAATCCCTAAGGTAGGACGGCATCTGGCACTGGCTGTTGTAGCAGCTTGGATTCTAGAGGTTGGTAGAGACCCAGCGTGAGTTCTTTCTTAGGAGCAATTGCTCTTAGAACTGTCAGATCCCCAAAGTGGATTTAAAACCTATGAGGACTATAGAGTTCTCCTGCAGTTAGGTCTCCTCATCTGCTGCTATGATTGGGGTTGCTGGCACTTTCCTGCTCACTTTTCCTCAGCTATGTGAAATCTACCCCTCCCCTGGGGAGCCAGGGTTGAAGTTGCAACTTCCTATGTTCTTGTCTCTAGGTTGCCTTTCTGATTCTCCATGCTGTTTAGGGTTCCCAACACTTCCTTACTGATTTCCAGAATTCTCCCTCAATCACCCTTTTTTAAATAGTTTTTTTTTTCTTGGTTGCATTGGTTCTTCTCTGTGGCAGAGTCACAAGAAGGACATCTCTATTTAGCCATCTGGCATCTAATCTTGAGCTTCTTAAGATCACACTCATTTTCAGAAACTTCCATCCAACTTTCCTTCATGTCTCATTGTCCAGAAGTGGGTAATGCTGGCATGGCTAACCTAATCATTAGTGTCAGGAATGGAGTTACTTCTGCATCCCTGTAGTGTCTCAGGACAGCTTCCCCTGAGACATAGGTTTCAAAGGTCAGAGCTACATTCTTGAAACAAACAATTGCAGTTTTGTTGGGAGATAGAGAATTTAAAGATGACTAGCAGTATCCGAAAGATACTAGACTTATGATTATAATACAAAGATTACCTAAAAGGTGTTAGCACAGGGCTTGGTAACATGAATAAGACACATTGTCAATAAATATAAGCTATTTAAACTATTTCGTTATTCAAAGATTTGACTTCTGTATCGATCATAAATTATATTTCTTATGCCTCTTATGTTTTATCAAATAAGCAAGCAAGCCGTGATAACAATAGTACATATGCATAGATTAAATCATAAACATCAAGATAGTAAAAAGAGTTTTCTCTAAGAGGTTAGGTCACAGATGGTCTAAACATATAGTTCATTTTTGATTATCTTAGTTTTAAGCATCTGTAGTTAAACTAGGTTATGTATGGAATAGAAGAGAACTTTCAAAATTTTGTCTGTCTTATCAATCATAAAGTTTTCTTTTACAAATGTGTCAGTGTAACTTATCAAAATGTTTACTGTGTTTGTCTCCCATGTTTTTCCTTTCCCCTTGTTTTAAGCAGGTAACCAGGCACTCAGCAGTCCCTAGCTTCAGGGATAGTTATTGATATACAGCAGAGGCTACTTGAAGACAAAAGCTCTTTTTTGTGTGTGTGCAAAATATAAAATTCTTTTCAGAAACTGTTTATCTCCTGGAGAGGGCAGGGAAAAGAAGAATGTCTTTGAGGAATACTAGAAAAGAGAATTTTAGTCTCTGAGATGGCTTTAAAAGATAGAAATCTAGAGCTCCCAGAGCAGCAGAAACTGTCTATGACAACTTTTTGGGAGGTGGCCAAGAAAGAAATGATTTCATGACCTACCAGGGAAGGACTGTGGACACTGAGACCTCAGTACAGGGACCTATATTTTAAGCATGTCCCAGGAGCAGTGGGCCCCCAAACCACAGGGCATTGTGCTAGCAGGCACCCAGTCTGGTTGTCACTCAATGCCAACCTCTATGGCCCCATACCTGACAACCAGAGAGTTTGCTGATGCTCTGGCACTGAAATATAACTATATCTTCCATGTGAGAAATGTTAACACCAACAATGTCTGAGAATGAACTTCACCTTGGCTAAATGAGAGCTCAGAGTCACATTTAAGTTGATTTCAGTAAAATAATTATGTCTTCCACATCTGATTTTGTGAACTAAAAGGAATTCTTTTCATTGAAAATAATTTTGTAGTATTGGGATAAAACAGAAAATAATTTTGTAGAGGTGGATAAAACAGAGCTATTTAGTTGAACCCACTTGCTTAAAGGTGAAGACTCTCAGGAGAGGGTAATGTCTTATTAACACAGCTAGACAACAGCTCAGGTATCCGGCCTGGCATGCCAGAGTTCTTTGCATTACACCTATGTTGCTTCATCTTTTGCAAAGATAAGTTCCAAGAGTAAATGCATTTTTTCAAAGGATTACTCACTATTCAAATAAGATGCTCAGAGAACACCTATTATCGTCTGTCCTAAGCTTTTGATAACAGGAGCTATTTCTCATTGTATTACATAACTAATGTGGATTTGGAGACATCAGAAGATCTCATCACAAAGATGTAATAGGAGGGAAAGGTTATCACTGCAACCTTTTCATTCTGTCGCCAGTTCATTTTCCCCTCCCAGCATCAAATGACCTCTGCCGAGCTGTGGTGAGGCCACGCCCAGACCACAGGAGCCAGACACCTTTGCCTTCTATTCTGGGATCTGACACATAGACTCCCTCAGTGACCTGAGCTGGTCCCTTCCCTTCTCTGCCTTGTTCATCCTGGATTCCAAGATGGTATCACAATATTGCCTGCAGAAGGCAGCCAAATGTTGAGAAGCATCAGAAGCAGTCATAGAGGATTGCGCAGTCTCTCTTTACCTGGAGGACAAAATACTTTCTTCGTTGTTTAATTAGAAATATCAGCAAGAGGGATTTGTCCTATGTTCTGCTTTTTTGGTAATCAATCTGTGCACATGATAGGGGTTAAAGACTCTGACACTGAAAGACCATGCACAATGTCACAACCACCCAGAGGCATTCCATTTTATGTCAGATCATGTCTGTAATTTATGCATCAATTCTGTGGGATCTGTTGTGTCAAGTGCAGTGTGGACATAATCCTGTTGTTCCAGAAAGCAGAGATAAAAGGAGCAGTTTCAAGTTCTTAGCAGAGTTTTCTTCAAGGTATAGAAAAGACATCTAATTTTTCTATCAGTATTTACCATAGTTTGTTCTCCAAAACACTAAGATACCCTGGAAGGAAATATTACTTGGAAAACATGATACACAATACTCATAGAAAATCAAAACATTATGAAATTATAATGAACTCTAACAAGCTGTGTGATAAAGAAACTTGTGGAACTTTATCAAATGCAGAACTTTTCAAACTTCTTTGACCTTTCAATACATTTTTCCTCAAGCATGAATTAACCATTATTGATGATCTTCTGAAAATGCACATTTTTGGAAATGGTGAATTGGAAAGGACTTTCTCAAAAAGGGATGGGTTGTTTCTCACTAGAGTTTCAAGCATGATTGTATGACCAACTGCCAGAAAATTTCAGGGGAATTCTGTATTGGATGGAATAATGGACTAAAGAACTTCTAAAACCCTTTCAATTCCCAAGATTCAGTGACTCTCTTCCACTCTAAATCAACATTATTTAGAATCTCTTGTGTCTACCATTAGATGCAAATGACACAAATTGTTCTAGATAGGCTCCTTAGATTTCTTATTTCATCTGTGTAATAACCCTGAAAGGAAGGTATTATAATCCACTTTACAGATGAAAATGAAACTGAGTGTCAAAGAGCTTAAATAAATTGTCCACAGACACATAACTGGCATACTGAGGATTGGAAACAAGGTCCATGTATGTTTTTTACCATGTGGTACCACTTCCCTACATCATATCAGTCCCAAAGGAAACCATAGAATAGATGGCTGGAATTGGACTACCAACAAATCAAAACTATGAGATGATATTTTTGGTATTTGCCTCTGCTAGTCATTAGTAATAATACAGAAATAATAAACTACTTCCCTGGGCTCATACCATCAATGATATTTTACTTCCATTTATTTCTGGTATCTGGAATAAGCAAACATAGTTGCTTACTTTTGATTCCTGGCCTTTGTGCCTATTGTTACTGACTTCTGGAATGTAGATCACAGGGATGGCTCTTGCTCATCCATCAGGTCTCAACTTACATGATGCTACTTCAGGCCAGCTTTTTCTTCTTACCTGTTGTGCTTCTCCTTCTGGGCACATGGTAGGCTTGCTCTTCCTGGCCCCTTGGAATTATGGGCAGCCAAAGGACTAGTACTTTCCTATTGGTTGCAAACACTTCCTAACTGGAACATCTAGTTGCAAACCCTCCCCTCAAGCTTTCTCTGGCACCTCATGACAACTACCATTGGTTTCAATGGTGGCAGCTACTGCAGCCTGGGCCACTGAACGATTAGGAAGTGTCTTTTGCTGTCCCCGGATGGGCATACAACATGAAACTTTTTAGCTCAGTTTTTTTTTTGGGGGGGGGGGTCATTGAGTAACCTAGCCCAGTATGTCTCAAAATTTAGGTAACAATCATTTAGGGAGCTCTTTCCCCAAAGATATTATTGATTCAGTAGAACTTGAATCTTTAGATAAAATACCTAGTAGAGCTTTGGGAATCTGGGTTTCTAAAGCTCCCAGGTGATACTGATGTTCCCAGACCACACCTGGAGTGGTGCCGACTGATCTATCCTCTAGTCTAAAACAGCTGCCTCTCCGTGGTTGAGTTGGCTCTATCTCATTGCCACTTTCATTTGCTCTATCACTTTATACAACTACTGTTATTTATTTTTTCACTTATGTTTTTATGAACTCCAGGAAGACTGAACTTTTTTTTTAAACTGCCATATCTCCAAATCACTGAGCAATGCCTAAAATCATAAAGTATACAAGGAATGAAATGAATATCACGAATTGTGTTCTGAATGTCTACAATGCATCCTAATTTCTGTTCAGGCTCTTATCTCTTGAATACTTTCTTTGGATAGGGAGGCACTGACGGAAAAAAAAACCACAAGAACAGCTGGGCTCAACCCATTTGCAACAACCTGCTTTTATGGGTGCAGAACCATTTGAAGGGGCTATCTATAGAGGTTGCTGACCCTGAGTGTAAAATGCCTCTCTCTTCTGCCCTGACTCCAGAGCTGGAAGGGCAACAGGAGTGGTGCCTCAGTGAACCCTATTTTCTGGTAGCTCAGTCTGTATTTAATGTGCATGCAAAGCTCATGAGTTTCATAGATGCAATTATCATCACATACTCCCTCGTTTTTGACATAGATCTCTACTGGGTGCTGGGGAAGATGGTTGAGCAAAGGCTGGCATGAGGAAGTACAGCTGGCATATGGCCAGGCCAACACCCATTAAAACTCCTGAGTCTATCTACTTCACAGGTTGGACTTCTGCCACCTGAGGGAGGGAAGACAACATAAAAGAGCCCAGAGCATTCTCATTGCATGCTCCTACCGATCTCTCCACTATTTCTCATAATTAGTGTGGAAAAATAATTTGTCTACAATGTATGGGTGCTATTTGGAAAAACTGGAATTCATCAAAAATACTTTATTAAAAAACTCAAATTTATATTCAGTGATATTTTAGGGGTTTGCTTTTTTTTTTTTTTGCGGTACCGGGGATTGAACCCAGGGGCGTTTTACCTCCGAGCTACACCCCCGGCCCTATATTTTTTATCCTTTATTTTGAAACCGGGTCTCACGAAGTTGTGGAGGGCCTCACTAAGTAGAGAGAGAGAGAGAGATAGGGGGAGAGAGAGAGAGAGAGAGAGAGTGAGGCTGGCCGCGAACCCGGATCCTCCGGTCTCTGCCTCCCAAAGTACTGGGATTACAAGTGTGCACCACCACGCCCGGCGGGGTTTGCTTTAAAATATTGTATTGACCCTTTATACCCCCCTATGGGGAAAAAATGGTAGCACCAGAAGAAACAGGATTTGGTATGATTTGACAATTGTTGAAGCAAAATGGAACACTGGGGTTTAGTTATAAAATTCTCTCTACATTTGTGTGAATTTGAACATTCTTGTAATTTAAATTTAAAGAAAAAGATTCTCATCCAATGTATCATGAAGAAAAAAAAATCTCAGTATGACTAACCAAGTAGGAAAATAAGCAGATATCACAATGTCAAAGGTATCCTTGCCATTCCTGGGATGGAAGCATATGGATATATTTTGATATTCTTTAGACTCTGTTAATATATGTAATGGAACAAAGTATATTCTCAACATTTGTCAGTTTGGGAAGAAACGAAGATTCACATAATGCTTGATACTTCAGTCATTTCTATAGTAAAGTAAAAGTTTTCTTGTGTTTTACATGCTCCTTCTAGTAGGTAAGGTTTTTCTGTTGTCCCTTCTGCAATAATTTTAGTGGGGAAGTTTGCTCATTGGAAAACAACAACAAAAAAATGCATGGAAAGCACATGGCCCCTGAATTCTCACTTAATTAATAATATAAGCATTATCACAAAAATTTGGTATCAGCTGCAAATTTACTAACTCTAAACCCAGATGGAGATTTTATATTTTAAATTTTCAAAAACTTTAAGCTGAAAATTAATCTCAAGGAAACAAGATAGATGCTGAAAATTAACTTCATGATACTCAGTGCTCACCGCCCCATCCCCAACTGGCCAGCTCATGCCCACAGTAGGAGAAAGTTGTCATGATTCAACTGCTCTTCATAACACCTTCGCAACCATTGAAGAGATCCAGCATGAGAGAGGAAAAGGCTGATCTCAGAGTCAGGCAGACTCAGGTTAGAAACCCAGCTCTCCTTCTTCCTAGCTGTGTGACCTTGAACATTAAACAGCTTACTTACTTCCCTAAATCTCATCTGTAAAGCAGGGAATGATATTACCTCTTTCTATCATTGAATCACAGTAAAGTATTGATCAGAAGAGAATCTATGGTTTGGGAGGAGAGAAGATTATTCAGAAGACACTTTGCAGGACAGCCCGTCCTTGGGATGAGGGCAGGAGGCAGGAAGACCAACTGAGAGAAAATATGAAAGCTATGAGAGGGTGCGCCTATGTTTACCTCCAGAGGGAAGGTAATCAAGAGCAAAGAAAGACTGAGACCCTCAAGTTCAAGTTCTTGGTTTAGTCTGTACTGAGCATGTTCCATTACTGGCAAAATGCCTCAGATTTATTTATGGTAATTGCATTATAATGAAGTACGGATGGCAACAGAGTCTACTTAGCTCCACCTGGGAATGAACCTGGGGAGCAGTTTATGAATGTCATAAAGGGGAAGAAAATGAGTTATCCACTAATGGGTCAACTTGAGCCTAAGAATCAAGGAGAGATCTTTATATGCCACCTGTCACTGCTTCTCCTGACTGGGTTTGGTGATAAATTTGTGCTATAGTGTCAAGTATATGCCACTGTCATTGCTTAGAAGGAAATGACAAAAATAAGCAACCCAAAGCTTGGGAAAGAGGATGCTTCTCTCTTGGTATCCTATTAAAGATTCAGAACAATCCAGAAGGCAAGGTGAGAAGAGGGATAGAACCGTCAACAGTTCCTATTCTGCAAAGTTGTGAAAATTAAATGAGATAATGTATATAAGGTACCTGGAACATAGTAGGCCTTCAGCAAATGCTGGCTGTCATATTTGCTACTGCTATTGTTACTAATACCTCTGTTGTCCTCTAGATGTAGACATAAGCTTCTTCCAGCTTATAGACTCTGTTTTTGCCTTCAACCTGAATGTCAAGTGACTCATAGACTGAAAAAGTAACCTGCATGCGCCCAAAGCATTGAGGAACAAGGGAGAGTTACTGAAGACATGGAAAACAAAAAGGTTTGCATGACGTTACTGATCCAAATATTGTAAAACTCCATTGGGACACAACAGCTGTCCCCAGTCTAGCTTCTCCCCACAAATGCAGCTGTCTGCATTTCTCTGAGCCCTGTCCAGCCTCAGATTGTCTTCCCTCTGCCCCACCCCCCAGGTCTTTCCTTGTCTTTCCATTGTCTTTGGAACCTCAGTTACTTTCTTCCTTTACTATGCAGAACTAGTCTTCACCTGTACAAGCTTCCTTAATTTATATATGCCATCCAATAGCAAAAAAGGAAAAGAGTCTTGGCTACAGGAGATTCTATTAACAAAGTAATTTAAAATAGCATATTTGGTGACATCATCATCATCATCATCTGTAGTTCAAATCTCACTCCACTAATCACCCAACCTCACAGGGACTCTTCTCTCTTCTATCCTCTTCTGTGAACTGCTTATTAGCAAAACTTTGCTCCCCAAATCTTAGGCCGAGCACTGTCCAATTCTGGCCTGTTAAGGTATTCTTGTGCTTTCTGCCTTCAACCAGGCAAAAATCTGGCCAAGGAATTAAGTTTCTACCAAACTTGAAACCAGACACAAAAATAATGCTTAGGATTTCTTAGTTTCTCAATGATGATAAGTCATGTGGTAATCTACAACTGAATTTGCACATGCCAGTGCTTGTTACACTGTGTACACATGCACCCAAGTGTGCAAAACAGGAAAAAGCAATCTTGAAGGCCAAAGTTGCTTTGAGGTCTAAAAGGGCTGGCTCATTTGAATAAGTAGACTCCTGTATTATTCTCTAATCTATGCTAACTCAGTGTTTATTAATTGAGATTCATCAAAACACAATATTCTTTCCTGTGGAGTTTCTATGCCTACTTCCCCTCCCTCTGAAGGAGATTTAATTCTAAATACAAGTGGAAGAAAAGGAAAAATGAGAACAGACATAACCCAGTCAAAAAACTTGGATTTATGGAATTCAACCTTGAAAATATTTTTTTAAAACATCAAGCATGTGAATTAAAGTTCCCACCAGGCAGCTATAATTTATACAGCAAGCACTTGGCAGGTAATTTGAGCACGCTGTGATACGGGTAGCAAGGGGATCGTCTTCACAGAAAACCAGACCCTTCCTGTGACAGGCGAGGGGGTGGAAAAGAAACGCATTCATTCTGCAACTACCTTAGGTGTTTCCTATTTAGTGGACATTTGATAATAATAATTTTTTAAAAGCACAAGTAAAGGCCTACGAAGAAATGAAGGTGGTTCCCACCCAGAATGTAAACACAACCCTATGAACAGCAAAAGGCAAGGAAACAAAGGCAGTTGGCCCAAAACCGTGATTCCACCATGGTTGCAAAATTTTAGGCAAACTAAGGAAAAGAGAACGAAAACACAATTCAGTGGAAAAGCACAATTCAGTTTTCAAGCCAATTATTTCATTTGTTTAGATATTTTTCCAACAGTCCACTTTGTTTTTAGCAATGTAGATATCTACAAAATAATATTTATTTTTAATTCCTTGTTTGACTGCAAGCAACTGGTATTTGAACTTCTGTCTCTGAAGGCTTTTACTATATTTCAAAAAATTTACCTCACACCTGAGCTATGGCAAAAAAGCATGAAGTTTGCCTGAAAGACCATATTAGCTTTTTTTTTTTTTTTTTTGCGGTACCGGGGATTGAACCCAGGGGTGTTCTACCTCCGCGCTACACCCCCGGCCCTATTTTTTTTTATACTTTATTTTGAAACCAGGTCTCATGAAGTTGTGGAGAGCCTCACTAGGTAGAGAGAGAGAGAGAGAGACAAGGAGAGAGAGAGAGAGAGAGCTGAGGCTGGCTGTGAACCCAGATCCTCCGGTCTCCACCTCCCAAAGTACTGGGATTACAAGCGTGCGCCACCACGCCTGGCCCATATTAGCTTTTAATAGAGCATAGAACATAGGTTTCTTTCCCACCCTACTCCCTACCCCCAAAAAGACAGATGCCCTGTATAAAAATGGTGGGAAATTCCTAAAATTAAGAGTAGTGGAAGACCCCAATGATACCAGTTGATTTGATGCAGGCAATTAACAATTGTATGTATCTGCTAAGGCTGGAAAGCCCTATTTTCTAGTCTTATGGTTAACTGTCTCGATAATGAATTCTTTGGCAATCATCCTATTTATAAACATGGTCTCCAGTAGAAAGGAATTACTCTCTTATTCTGGTCTGCTCAGTTGTACCCTTACTATTGAGCTCTTTGGAACTTGGGGTCATGTTATCCCTGCTTGGGTTTGTGCTTTCCTAGGCCCTCTGGGTGATGCTGTTCTCAGAAGACATGAGAGCTGAAAGTTTTAAAGAACCAACAGGCCACTGAGACCATGGCAATGAGAAAATGCACTAAACTAGGAGTCAAAAGCGCTGGATTCTGGGCTCGGCTTTGGCATGGATACAGTTGTGTTGTGTGCAGCATGCAATACACATCACTGAAGGGGTAAAGGCTCTTTGCCCTTAACAACAACAAATCCCAGGCAAAGTTGCCATCACAAACCAGACGTCATAAACTGCCCCGTTGCATGTGGCCAACAAGTATGCAAAATTTTTAATGGGCAGATTTCAAGTAAGATTGCAGATTTACAGATTCTCTTTAAAAATATGTCATATTTCACAAAATGAGCCCATGTTTGTACTTGTCAAGAACCACTGCTTGTCAAGAGAGCTTGGGCTTTCCAGTTTCCGGCATCCTTGACATTCACAGTGATACATGTATACTTAACTCACTTCCCTCTTTTAGGTTACCTCCCTGGAAGGTGAATTAAAACAGTTGAGTTTGCCACCCTCAATCTAGAAGAGGCAAAGGTAGATTACCAAGTGATTCTCAGGCAACAAAGAGCACGGAGAGGCCACAGACAAGCGTCAGATGTGGAAGGTCTGAACGTGCAGGCACATTTACAAACAGATCACAGCCTCCCATTAGTTAGGCAGTCTCCCCCTTCACTGCTGGATATACAATAGATAAATAAATAGCAAGAATACATGTGATATATATTTAGATTGCACATTAGACTTTAAAATCTGCGCCTAACTGAATGCATTAGCCCGCGTTTTCTGTTTATGTCTCCACAATGCCATGGAAACACAGCTCAGCATCCTAATGGGCCTCTCTTGGCAATAAATAAACAAAGTCTTTGTCTATTCATGTTTTGATTTCTTTTTTTTAATGTAATTTAAAATCTCAAAGAAGAAAACAGATCGGTGGTGGTTTGCTGTTTTCCTCTCTGCCCCTTCCAGTGTCCTGTCTCGCAAAGTACGTCTGTGAAGAATGCAAAACACACTTTCTGGTGGTTAGTAAAATCAAACCAGCGTGGTCAGCAATCAGAGAGCAGGGGCTGGCCTCCCAGCTGGACTCATCTTTCCCCTTCATAAAATGCCATGATAATTAAGCTCCGTAATGAGGTTCTTTAAGCATTTCAGCCTAACCCAAAGAGCACTTAGGATAGTTGTTTAAGATTGAAAGCTGATATAAAAGAGTCATAAAATCTGGTGGGTTTTGCTCCCCTCCTTCAGCCTAAAAAGCAATACCCAGTCCATTTCTACAGAGATAACAACAACAGTCACAGCCCTTAAATGGCTCCAGGATGGCAGGGACACGTTCTCGCCTGTGCTCGCCTCCCTGGCTCCACAGCATGCCGAGCAGACAAGTTGCTCACCGCCCTAATGTACGGGGGCAAGGTGAAACCCGAAGCTCGAAGTGCTGGGAGCACATTATCTCCCAGGGCAGCTCTCTGCTGCCTGGCACCTGCTGCTCCCTGCCACGCAGTAACTCAAGACTCGGAAAGGCAGATTCGTATCTGCATGGCGAGGTGGGCAGACATGATTAGGTGGCTCCAATCTGCAGAGTCCCCTGAATCCAAGTGCAGAGACCTCAGTCACAGGCAGAAGGACAGGCCAGGTGCTTCTGCAAGCCCTCAGGGTGAGCTCCTGCAGGGACCTTTGCTAACTGACTGGAGCCTGGCATCACCAGGCCTGACAATCCAGCTGGCAGGGTTCGCTGCCTTGGGACCCTCTGGCTGCATCCCGACCACAGACCTCCTGCGGTAAACCTCAAGGCCAGGATCTTGCAAGCAATGTCTATTTTCATTAGTCATAAAAGGCAGTCTCTGGACCAGATTTCAAAGCATCCACAAAATAGAACTGTCATAGCATCTGGTCAAGGAGAGACATTTTTCATCTCAAATTTTCAAGTGTTGAACCTTAAGTCAGAAAGCAAAGTGTCCACAGAAATGCCTTCCGGGGTAATCATCAAATGTTATGGCCTTTGATTTTCTAAAGTGGTTATATGATAACCTGTCCATCTGAATTATGTTTCCATATCATTTGTGAAATAATTATAATAGCAACAGCAGTGTCACCATATAACATGATTAGGTACTTACCTTGTGCTCTGAGATTGTTACTATTACCCCCTTGTCACAGAGGAAGCAAAGTTTAAAGAGGTAAATAACATGTCCAAGGTCAGAAAGCTAGTTAGTAGCTGGGCTGGGATGAAAACCAGAGCCCATATTTCTTCCTCCCGCATTTCCTGAATCCCTACTATGAGCTCTGCACAGTGCTGGGATGTTGTCTCCATATGGTCACAACTTTTGATATGAATACGATTCTAACCCAGTTAACTCTCCTCAGAGATGTGCAATTAGAATCTCACTCATTCTTTGCTTATGTATGTTTTGAGCTTCTTCTTCCTCTTTCAAGATGCCAGCCCTTAGTACCACTGGCCTCTAATGGAGGTCTAAGTGGTAATCATCTTCATCAATCTTTTTTTTTTTTGGAGGGGGTTGGCGGTTGGTGACACAAGAGGAATTGTTTTCTCAGCTTTTCATTGGCACTGGTGGCCTCCTCATTGTAACTGGAGCAACATATGGGTGCCCTGGGTGACACAAAACCAGGCCCTTTTGCACCAAAGTAAGAAGTATCTATATATTGAGATTTTTTTCTTACCTTTTTTACACATTCCTAAGGCTTTCTCTTTTATGGCAAAAAAGCTTGTCCTGACTTCAAAATATTAACATGCTAAAAAATATCCTGTTGGGCATGGTGGGTCCCAAGTACTTGGGAGGCTGAGACAGGAGGAGCTCAGGTTTGAGGCCAGCCTCAGCAACTTAGTGAAACTCTCAACAAGACTCTGTTTCAAAATAAAAAATAAAAAGGGCTGAGGGTGTAGCTCAGAGGTAGAATGCCCCTGGGTTCAATATTCAGTACAAGAAATAAATAAATGAATAAATGAGCTGCCTGGATGTTCAAGTTATTCTGGTATCAGCAATAGATCCAGCAGTGTACTGGTGTGGGACTTGAACCCTTTATACCTTTGAAGTTCTTCTTTAAGAAAAAGAATGGAAAATTACAAATATCAAATTTGGTTGACAACCGACTATGCATTTGGAATTTATAATAATAGGTAAGTAATTCACAATTTAAAAATTTTAAAATGCTGCTAATTGCCAAAAGCTTCACAAGACCCAGAAAATTCATACATTTTCATTAACCTTGCCTACTTCTATGATGCTTTGCTGTATTTTTGTTTGTGTCCTCTTTGCTCACTTCTTTGTATGACAATGAAATGGTAATATTTCCTCTGGAAAAAATAAAATTCAGTCCCACCTCAAGCAAAGTTGACCAAAACCTCTTTTCTTACTGATAGTTTAGAGACGTTCATTTCAACTCCACCATTTGTTATTATAATGTTTTATGCATGATCAGAATTTTTACCAATTTGGGGAAAATAGTTATCAAGTTTCTTTCAGCTATGAGTGGTAAGATTGCAAGACCCTGGGGCACTTCAGGTTTCTCTGTGCAGTGACTGGTCTTACGTATTCTTGAGAATTTCAACACTCACTAACTAGTTAGCTGTCGATGTTCTCACTCTAGTGGCATATTAGGAGTTAGTGTTTGTTAATGACTGGCTTTAGTGTCAAATCAGCAAAAAATTCAAATATTCCTCTAATATGTTCATATGGTTCCCCTTCTTTTATTATGTGGATTGTTGAACACACCTGTAATCCCTTTACTTGTGAGGCTAAAACAGGAGGATTACAGTTTTGAGGACAGCTTCAGCAACATAGCAAGACTGTGAATTACCCAGAGAGACCCTGTTTCAAAACAAAATATAAAAAGGGCTGGAGGTGGAGCTTGGAGGTCGAATGCCCCTGGGTTCAATCCCCAGTACCACAAAAAATAAAAATAAAAACAAAAGCAAATAAGAATGTATCTCTTGCTCCCAATTGATTGCTGCTGTTTGTATATTTTGGATATGATCCACCATTCACAGTCTACACTGCTTGCTCATTTCAAAGGAACCAACTCCCAAAAATTAGTTATTGTATACTTTGGAGAGAAGTCTATTGGGGCATGAGGACCAGGCTTAATCCACGGAAGTACCTATTTTAGAAAGTTTTACAAAAACAAATCATCATATGAACACCATGCACAATTAGCTTTAGGGCAAGTCTGCCTCAAACAACATCATTTGTCTATTTACTAATCCCATAAGAACTGATTTACATTAAAGAAACCCAAGATGTAGCAGAACAGAACCATATCAAATAAATGAATTAATAATGAATATATGACATTTAGCCACAGTTGTGCCCTGTACTGATTCTGAAACACTATAGATTTAAAAATGAGTATCATTAACACCAATTGCTATACTAATTAGGTTAATAACACTAAATATAAAGGAGCAATTTTGGTTAACTAAGAAGGACTAGTTTGGCAATTTTGTTTTTGTTGTTGTTCAATTGGATTAGCACGTTAAAGAATTGCTAAAACTCAAGTTTTATTGGCTTAATAATTCAAGACAAGGTATAGATTTGACTAATAGTCAGCCCTGTTGACAGTAAAGTCAGATACATTTTGGGAAAAGTTCTCTTGACCCTGTCTTGCCTGACCTTGCTGATTTGTTTGTTTGCTGAAATTAATAATTTACAGAAACTTGTTAAATGTTAAACAATTTGAGAGAAGCTAAAAAGTCAAGAAAGAATTTGTATGTAAGCCTTGGTTATTTTACCAGAGAAAAATCACCATACAGTGCTCTAAGGAAAAAAAAAACCTTAAAGATGGCAAGCTTTAAATGGGGATGGCTGTCCAAAAAGCCATATAGAATGAGATTCTGTTTTGAGGAGGAAGTCCTAAGAGATCAAGAGCCCCAGAATAGCCACATGGATTCAGGAAGAGCTTGGCTACTCTCTGGCCAAGATGGGATGACTCTTCTTACTGTGCTTGTTAGGAGAAGTATTAAGTGTTCACCGTTCAACTGTTTCACAGTTGTTCCCCTTTTGTTTTCTCAGAAGTCTGTGATTCCATGCATGTTTCTGCTTGTAATAAAATAAGCACAACAAAAGCAATAAAATGCTTTTTATAGTTTGCAACACAGGCGTTTTATAGTTTACTAAGAATTAGCTATTTAAAGTGTGGTCCAAAACCAGCTACATAGACAACACCTGGGAGCTCGTGGGAAATGCAGTCTCAGGCCCCACCTTGGATCTGCTGAATCACACGCACAGGTGTGCAGGGGACGCAGCTGTTAAAATTGGGGAAGTACTAGGCTGCTCCCAGGATTAATGGCCAGTGTAACTTCCAAATCAATGGAGTGATTTTTAAAAATTCCTTCTATTATTATTAGGCTTTTAATTAAAGAATAATAGAAGTGAAAGTGTTTTATCAGATGATGAAAATAATATATATGCTCATTATAAAACAAAAACACATCACTACAAAAACTTGTAAAAGTACAAAGTGAAAATGACCACCAGAAATAAACACAGTTAACATTTTTATGCAGATCTTTCCAGCCCCTTTCTATATGTATCGCATATTAAAATAATCTATATATGCTGTTTATATGCTGATTTTTATACTTAACAGTAAAAATAAGTACATCATTCCATGTTAATAAGGGTATTTCTGGCTCATCATTTTATTTTTCATAGAATATGCTATTATATGGCAAAACAAAATTAATTTATGTAGTCTTTTCTAGGTAAACAAAGAGTGCATACATGTTACATCTTTAAATAAAAATAGAATTTCAAGGTCAAATTGTGGGCATACATACATTTTTATATAATTTTCAAAATGGCCTTCCAGAATATGTATATGGTCTCAGCCTCTTAGATCTTTGCCAATCTAATCAGTGGGCAAGTGTGTCTTATTGCAGATAAAAACCTTTAAATCATATACTAAATTTTAAGTAGAGAGGTATATTTTTGTATCATTGATATTAATAAAAATATGAGTGTTCAATGACTTTTGTATTTTCAAGGTAAATAATCTATTCAGTTAAATAATCTACTCTAATCAAGTTAAATAATCTACTCTATTCAGAAAAAGGAACTTAGACTATAAAACCATAAAATGCAATTCAGCCTAGAAACTCTGGAATGAAGTTTGATTATAATAATAACTATCATTATTATTATTATTATTATTATCATTAATTATTATCTTGGTACTGAGGATTGAACCCAGGGCCTTCTACCTATAAGCTATACCCCCAGGCCTTTTTATTCTTTATTTTGATACAGGGTTCCATTTAGAGGGTCTGGGCCTCGAACCTGCGATTCTCCTGTCTCAACCTCCCAAGTACTAGGATTACAGGAGTGCACCACCGTGCGTGGCTGAATGGTTTGATTGTGAAGGCTATGCTGTCATCCTCAGTCACATTCTGCCTCTACCCACACAACTGTAGTTTTCTCTGTGAGTCCCTCTTCCCATGCCCACGGCTTACATGGGACTCTACCTCTGGAGATGAACATTCAGCCTTTCTCATTCTATACTGCACTCACTCCTGGTTCATCCAACTCCTCTCTCTCTCTCTCTCTCTCTCTCTCTCTCTCTCTCTCTCTCTCTCTCTCTCTCTCTCTCTCTCTCTCTCACACACACACACACACACACACACACACACACACACACACACCTAGATCCAGGCCAGTCCTCCTTGTCTGTGCATGCTGTCTCCTTTATCTTGCAACAATTTTCTCTATCCAAAGGCTTTCTGGACTCAGCTCTAGTCAGACTTAATCTAGAAAGCCTGACTTTCTAGCACCACCTAGGCTTTTTGTCCCTGCTCTGTTGTGCTGCTGCCTCTGTGGCTACTCCACCAGTGTGTGACTGTGTGTGAATGTATCTGGCCTCCTGCTCACCTCTTATGGCCAAAGTTTATTTTCCCATCTCTGTTTTCTTGAGCACCAACAAACCTAGCATAAAGTAAGACTTCAGTAGCATTGTTCAATGAATCCCTAAACAAAACTGGAAACTATTTGCTAATCCCTCTCACCCCAAATCAGGAAAAGGTGGCCACAAAAAAAATTAAAAACAAACAAATGAAAGAACAAAAACTGTGGATAAAACATTTTAAAGGACTACACTATTTACTGATGTAATACATTTCCTTAATGAAAGAGCTTAATTTTCAATAAAGAACATAAATGAAGAACATATTTTCAGAGAGTAAAGGGAAAAACAAAAGTTTCTGCTTATAGTACCCCATAGCTAATGTCATGGGGAAAAGCATTTTTTCCTTTCTTGTTTTTTCTCCATTTCTTATAAACGCCAACCATTATTTAAAATTCCCCTCCCATCACTCAAAGAAACAGAGACAGTTGTTCATTCTGAGTTAGGTTTTTGCTTATCTGACCAGCAGGGTCAGGATAATAAATCACTCAACCCCTAGGGAATAATAAAATGCTTAATGGATTTGTGCAGTTACCGGGGGGAAAAAATAAAAAGAAAACTTTCAGAATTCAATTCATTTTCAAATACTGCACAGTACTTAAGAAAAGACAGCATGAAGATCATATGTAGGTGAAACAGACAGAAGGGGGAAAAAAATCAAAGAAGTGGTCTTTCCACTGGAAAAAAAAACAATATGGTCCATTTCTCAAATATTCCACAAGAAGAACTCTTCTCTCCTCATTGCTGTAAACTGACCTTAAACATTCTCCCAATTGCTACCCCACCCCCAGCAGTCCCTGCAGCCTCTCTTCTACAGTGGGGTCCCTTGTATTTTCTTTGCTGATCTGGCTGAAGGCAGCCAATAGCCCTCCCAGACGATCACTTCCAGCTTTCCCTGGTGTAAAGCACCAAGCAGCAAGGCCAAATATCCCTGGATCTGCTACTGGGGGTTGGGGAAAGGGGAACTTGGGAATGGAACTAGCTGGGGGAATTTGGGACAAGGTCACACAAACACACTTCTGAGAAGGTTGCAAACCACACCTCACATTTCAAACTCACCAAGGCTGGGAAAAGCACTGGGTTTTGCTTGGAGGAATCCTCCTGAATGCAAGGATGATTCAGTTTACATTGTGAATGATAATACAGCCAAAAGCAAAAAAGAAAATAAAAGAATTAAGGTGAAACTATTGAATAATTATAGTTTATCTGAAGGGAAGACTGTTCTACTGAGCATTCATCATAGAGACTCACACTGTAATATTGCTTAAGTATCTGAATATAAACTGTCCTGGAACTTACAGAAACAATGGACAAGTCCATGGGGGCTTGCGACCGGAATGTGAAACATTCTTCCCCACTCTATTCTTTCTCTGGGGTCTTGAGAAAAATACTTAACATTCTGTGTCTCAGGTAGCTGGTTAGGGTATACTTGCTTTTGTGTCTGCTTCACCCCAAAAATAGTGGGAATATCAGACTCCCAAATATAGTAGTCTAATCCTTAAAGTAGATTATGTGCAAGATACAAATTTTATACAGTTTGACTAGAAAGCATATGCGAAGCTCTTAGAATTGTGCCTGGCACATCATAGTTATTTAACAAGTGTTATTTATGTCCCCTTTGTCATCAGAGAAAATTAGTTATATATTTTTTTATGTTCACAGAATGCAAAATAAAGAGATTTTACTTTTCTAGAAACATGGTATCATCCGTCCCTTCGTTTCTGCCTTTTTTGTTATATATTATCTGTGCGCATCATCCTGTAGGACTCTCAACATTATAGAAAGAAAGTATGTATGTGCATCTGGAAATGAGCGGCCTAACACACAGGAGTAAATTTCAAAATGCTATTAGAAATTCTGTCACCTCTGAGCAGAACCTTTCGATGGAAGACTCAGAATTACCATACATGGAAGGCTTGGGTCTAGTTATATTTCAGTTTTGCCTCCGCTGGTCTGAAATCCAAGCATATGACAACATTTTTGCTTCTTTTACAAGATTTCCTGGAGTTTGCATTCCCTTCATGATCTTGGCAGAGATTTTGCTGCTAAAATAACATATAGAGTCCTCACCAAAACGGTGTGCAGCTGAAATGCCAGAAAACTGTTAGTGTGGGCAAAACCTGTGAGTGACAGTCCCCACCTCCTACCTGGCCAGCTTCATCTTCCTACACTTCCCTCAAGTTTTCTTAGAAAGACTGTTATTTTCCCCCATAGAATAAAAATAGTCTTTCTAGTTCTAGAATCTTTCTCACCTTCCATCTCTGAGTAAGATCTATAAATGACCTAGTTCAAAAATGAACTAAAAATTCTTATAGAATACCCCAGACAAATTACCCGGAACGTAACTTTCACGTCTTTATTGTTAAAATAAAAAATGTCCCCCATGCTAATGTGAGCCAAGCGCTTTTATTCTTTCAGATCCATCATCAAAAGATGATCCTATTTGACCAACATCAACTTCTTGTCAAAAATAGGAAGTTGGGACTTTCTTTTTGCTATCATCAGTCAGCATATAAATGCTCAACTCACATTTAACAAATTCAAGTCATAGCAGGGCCATGTTCTAGAGACACAGAATTCATTCTTTCACCAAAAGATATTAAGTGCCTGGTAGGTACCAGGCGCTGCTCTGAATGATGAGGAAAAAACCAGAGAAATGACCTCCCTTGTTTTCAGAGAGCTTCCATTCCAGTGAGAGGAGGCAGCACGCTGGCTGGTGAGTGATGAAATAGAGGAAGAGCACAGAGAGCCATGGAGTCGTGACACTCTAGAGCAGATCAAGGAGGCTTCCATAATAAGTTCCATGCATAGGCAGATTCCTGAGGGAAGCAGAACATGTGGATAGCGGAGAAGAGCACCGCAAGGAGAGATCTTGTGGAAGAACCGTATTTACTGTACTCACGGAAAGCAGTCAGGACTAGACATGTAGGACCAATTTGACCAGGACGATGACTTGGAATGTAATTCTGAGTGAGCTGGGAATCCATAAGGGGGCTTGGAGAACAAGAGGGAGCCATGTGATTTATATCTTAAAGAATTACTACAGCTGGTGTGGAGAGAATGGTTCCCAGAGAAAAAGCAGAATAGAATAATGCAGCTAAGGGGAACTTGTCAGGGCATAGCAATGGAGGGGAAGAGAAGTGGTCAGATTCAGGATGCATTTCGATGTCTATTTCACATCCCACTGCATTGGGATATGAAAGAAAGGGAGAAATCAAGGACGATTCCAAGGACCTTGGTGTGGGCAACTGGCAGAATGGAACTGCAACTTATTATGAGGTGGGGCTTGTGGGGAGGAGAATCAAAAGCTCAGGTATGAGCGTGTTACATTTGTGTTGCCTATTAAAGATCTAAGTTGATGTGTAATACTGGCAGTTGAATATGTGAGAAAGACATTCAGAAGAGACTGGAAAGGTAAATCGAATGCCATCAGTTGACTACGGAACACATCATAAGCCAACTGTGCTGGTCACCTGTTTCTGTAATAATGCTGCCTAACAAAACACCCCAAGCCCAGGTGGCCTACCACGAGCGGTTGTTTTTTGGTTTATAGATCTGTGGGTTGGCTAGGGTAATTCCATGTAGGCTGCAGGTGAGCTGGCTTGGCCTGCAGCTTTGGGTCAGGTTTACCCCTTCTCTGTGTGTCCCATTCCAGGACCTGTGCTGAAGGAGCAGCCACCAAAGGGGGCATGCTTTTCTCTATTGATCATACCACCTAGAGAGAGAGCCATGTGAAATACACGATCCTCCAAGGCATTGTCTAAAACCTGGTACAATGCCATTTCCACCCATGTTCTACTGGCCAGTGCAAGTCATTTGGTGAAGCCCAACATCCATGGGTCAGGGCAATATATTGACATTTAGTGATAGGAAAAGCAAAGTCATGCGGCAAAGGGCATGGATGTATGATTTTAATACATGGAGGCCCTGAAGAATTGGAAAAATGAACTAATTTACCTTTCAGCACACACCGTCACCTTAGCTACAGCTACAGCTCACTACAAAAGACTTTTCTCAGATCTCCTAATATTTCAACCCAATGAGTTTCTTCAAGTATCTATTTTTGAAAGCCATTTTACAAATGTGTTTGAGGCAAGCATGCTTGGATTTTTTCCACTAACAGGAAAAAGCAGGTTAGTATTGTTTTAATAACATAGTACATCTCATACTTTAAATGCTGTTTTTAAAAATATGTCTTTATCAATGCTTTTCAGACTGTCTGTGGGGAAGCACTTTTTTATTATTTCAATAAGACATGAGCCTACACCTTTATAAAACATGGTAAAACTAATTGCTATGGCTGAAATTTAAAAAAGAAAGGTACAAAATTCAAGCCCAATTTCAGGAAAGTACTTGGTCACATGACCATAAATGTTTCTAAACACTCTAAATTTCTGTACTTAAATCTTGGCTAAAGATAGTGTGTGGAATGTGGGACAGTATCAGCCCATAAAACGCACTTTGAGAAGCAGTGGCCTAGATGATGCTACCAGAATCAGATCCCTCTACCCCAAAGCCTTAGTGTCACTGACGAATAGCAGTCTGAACACAAGACTAAGTTGCTAAAGACTTGAAACTGATTTTGACTCATACCCAAGTTTACTCAGCTATTAATCCAGTTTGCCAGGCATTTTTGATCCTCAGGATTCCATGCTTGTTATTAAGTTAAAAATATAAGGAAAGAGAGCCGGGCGTGGTGGCGCACACTTGTAATCCCAGTACTTTGGGAGGTGGAGACCAGAGGATC